>LR812539.1:2311779-2321779 GCA_903798195.1 Danio kyathit
CAGCGACGTTCTTGCTGTGAGGCCACAGAGTTAACCACTGAGCCACCGTGTTGCCCACAAAACTCATGCATACATTGTTAATACAAATTTTTTTTCTTGCATGCAGTTTATCATTTAATCACACTATCAAAAATATTTAGACTTATGCTAGTCTGTAGATCTTTATTATACGTACAGAACAAAAACAATTCTAATCACATTTGATTTGTTTTTCAATTAGGAGTAAAAACCTTTTTAGATTTAATCAGTTTTTACTAGAATGATTAATTGTAATAGAAAAAAATATTTGTACTTTTTTTTCTAAAAATGTTTTTTAATATATTTTTTAAATTCATTATAATATTAGAATTATTAATATTATAATATTTAATTTAATCAGAATTGCATTTGTTTATTTCAACTCTCGTCTCGTCTCCTCCACCAGCTGTGGGAAATGCCAGTATACCGACACAGATCACTCCGCCTATCAGGCATGTGCACACGTAGGGCTCAACCTGTGCAGTGTACATGCCCTTTTGAGTCTGTAGATATAAAGTGCCCTTCCAAAACGAAAGTAAGTGCCCCCCCCCCACTTTTCGTGAAAACCGGGACTGAGCCGTCGTCCATCGCAATGTTTCACATTAGACATCGTACGATGCCAAATTGGTCAACATCGCCCAACCCTACTGCTTGGTATCGTAATACTTCAGCTGGTATAGTATCGTGAGATGAATTAATGGTATCGCGACAACCCTAACGAGGAGAACATGCAAACTCCACACAGAAATGCCAACTGACCCAGCCGGGACTCGAACCAGCGACCTTCTTGCTTTGAGGCGATCGTGCTAACCGCTGAGCCACAGTTTAAAGTTGGTGTATCACTTATTCAGTAGGTCAGGTTTAAACCCACACACTGAAACATGATCAGACAGACAGTATATTAACTAGTTCATTACAGTAGCTTAATTCAGCGTTGGTCAGATTATCCAATAATGCCACACAAGTTCATCATTAAATAAGAAGATTGTTGCTTTCTCACTCGTTCTGTCCTGAACAGGGTTATTTTACAGCTTGCGGCGTAATCTCATGTCCAATAATCTCTCTCTCTCTCAGTCTGTCTGTGCTGCTCGATTATCCCTGTTAATTTAATTACAAGTGACACGATTAAAAATTCATTAAAGTATTAGATATAAAGAACATGTATTTCCATCAGGGAGAGGCGATTAGTACACTGACCCTGACGGATCAGGCCTCTGGAGGGTTAACACACGCGCTAGTAATAGTCAGATTTCATTTCTTCTTTAATAAAGGATTGATTTCTTTATTAATTCCTGTGCAGAGCAGCAGAGACTGACACTAATCACATGTTGACTGAAGCTGGAATTGCTATCAAACAATGTGCACTAGCAAAATAAACATCGTAAATCTTAATTTCACAGAATTTAGGACTTACTAAAAGAAAGATTATAAAACTATTCAGATATACTGTACAGTTGAAGTCTGAATTATTAGCCCTCCTGTCTATTTATTCCCCAATTTCTGTTTAACAGAGACACATTTCCTGTGATGGGAATAACGGTGCTAATAATTAACAGGTTACTAAATCCCCTATGTTATTCAGTAACGAGTAATTAATTAATTAATTACTCTCAATTTAATTACTGTTTTCCCCGTTACAACACTGTTAAAGTTACTGACAATACAATGTGCGTTACTATAATTGAGAACGCTGGAGAGGTTTTCAGCTTCTCTCTCAGTCATAGGACATCTCTTTCTCTGGTGTGTGTGTTTGGGGCTGGACACATAACTAACCGGCGATGATGATTGGTGCGTTTCTGAACGTGGTGTAACTGAGAATCTGATGATTGGCTTAGATCCATAATTCGCCAATCAGAGGCAGTTCACACACAAGCACACGCACAGCCAGCCAAAAGCACCAATGGGCAGGGGTTCTTCGTACCTGGCTTAAATGATCTAAGATGATTTGGCAGATGCCGGATCTTTTAATCTTGATAGCTGATCTCTGGCTAATTTGGTTGTTCAAACAAGTTTGCGAATTAGATTAAAATGTCTGGATGAACTGATCTGAGATCTGTGTGTGTGTTGTGAAGGACAGATCCTTGAAATCATGATCAGCAATGCAACGATTGGCTGAAGGCACAGCAGCGTAATGACATCATCTGATTAATATTCAGTTATCCATGAGAGCAGAAATTGCATAAAATTCGTAGTAAACGTTTTGTTAAATATGATACGCAATCAATTTACAACTGTTGTGAGCTGCAGGCTTTATACTCTCATGTGTCGAGAGTATTTAGCAATTTATTTACTTTTACATTTAGAGTGGAATTTCTTCATTATAGTAGCCAAAGGGCCTATTTAAGTTTCTTAATTGGCAAATTTAAATTGGATTTTGCATAAAAAAAGCCATTTTGGTATCAGTAAAAGTGTCTGCAACTTCTGCAAAGCTTCAAATCACCATCATATTAGCTGTCAAAACATAAGCATGACTGCAAAAATTATTATTCCTTTAAAAAACAAACAAACAAACAAACAAACAAACAAAAGACAGTCGAATATTGTGCATGTCTATTATCATACACAAATTGTAAAGCTGGGTCATTACCTTAAAATAGTACGCGTTTGTATCTAAGTGCAGATTGCAAGTTTTATTTATATAGTTTTTTAAAACTTATATGTATATAAACATACATATGATTAATTATTAAATATTATTAATTATTATAAATTAGAAATGTATATATAACATTTAAAAAAAAAACTATTTTAGTATATTCCCAAGTGTATATAACCTATAGGCAGTGTTGGGGAGAATACTTTGTAAATGTATTTAGTTACAGAATACAGAATACCTGCTTTAAAATGTATTTTGTAATGTATTCCGTTACTTTGCTTAATCCTGGTACTGTAAATACTTGGAATACTTGCCCTTAAAAACAGCCTTCAAGTCTATTAAATGTCACACTATGCGTTGGTAGCAATTTCTGCAGGAAAACAGAGGGCCTCTAATGCCCATTATTGACTGATAAATAAATAAAACAGTATAATTATGTTTATTAAATAATGTTTATTTATCGAAGTGTCAACAAATTCAATCTCTGTTTCTATATTAAAGATAAAAAGTGCTTGAACATAGACAGCATTACTGTCTGTAATATACAGTATATGTATATAATATGCATTTTGCTTACCCTTTGTATTTCACAGTCTGCACAGTAAAAGAGATTGCACTGCACTGTCAGGTTTCGCTCACCCCTCTCATTCTTTAAAGAGAAAAAATGCTTGAACTTCCAAGACGTGAATGCATTTTTTCCTTTACTGCTGCTAGAAAGTTGCTTCGGTTGCGGCTCCAACCCCTCGAGCTCCTGGTCTGAATCCTTCATATTTGTACACTCAAGTTAACCAGGGCTGCCAACTTTGGCTAAGGTGTCCCGCCCACATTTGTGTCAGAAAAGCGAACGTAAATTTAAGAAGCGTAAATGAAACCTCTGAAAGCGCAAACGAAACATCAAGCAGCGAATTCACGAACAATGACGGCAAAAAAAGCAGTTTATTTGAAAATCATGGTTGTTGTCCGGTTGTTCGGTGTTTGCGATCGTCCTTTTTGCTGCGTGAGAAAATGGAGGTGTGGCGTGAGAGCGTGAGAACAGGGTCATTTGCGTGAGTCTCACTGAGTTAACGCTGGCGATTGCAGTCGGGAGTGTAGCTTCTGTTTCTATGGTTTCGGCGGCAATTTAGTAATATTATTATGGGCCAGACACGCATCGCCCGAAGTATTCCAATGGTATTAGTTAAGTAACTGTATTCTAAATACCCTGTTTAAAAATAGTAACTGTAACGGAATACAGTTACTCATGAATAGTATTCTAAATACGTACCGCCGGTGTATACATGTATTTCGTTACTCCCCAACACTGCCTATAGGTTACTAATGTATAGCCTGATTTATATTTCTGCATGGAGTGATCGGTGTGACCCACAGCTCATGCCTTGCGTGTAGTCGTGCATTTATACTTCTGTGTGCTGTTTGTGTTGCTCTGCAATAACACTTCAGAAACACTAGCTGGAAGTTGGTTTAAAGTTGGCATACGTGCAACAACTTTAATCATAAGGTAAACACTAGGGGTGTCAAAATTAATCGTTTCTTCGGTGCACCGCGATGCAGACGCGGACAATTCGGTATCGGTTCAGTAATAATCATAACTGGTTATTATGTACTGACGTCATTTACTTCACATGCGATATGTCGCCGTAGCTTACTATGGCAAGGGAGGCGAGCCGCAAGCGCGAGTATTTACAACGCTCTAACTACATAAAAACTCAGAAACTGTGCACAATTACACAGCGTGTGTGTTTGCTGAACACTGTTTCACTGAAACTTACAGCAGAAGCCCCTATTTCATGGCGATTAAGAGAATGAAAGTAATCTCCATCTCTCTCTCTCTCTCACTGTGGCCCATGAGTGCATCTGTGAAGAGCATCAGCGTGTAAGAGCCAATCGCAGCCCTTTCTGATGAGCGCGTGACCAATCAAAGGGGTGTAAGAAAGAACTTGGTAGACAAGGCTCAGAAAGCGAGCGGGATATTTATATTTGTTTATTTGCTATAAATGCTCGTGTTGTTTAAAGGTACAGTTCATATATCTGACTGTTTGCATTAAAGGACAAAATTGTTTTACAAATAGTATATAAATATGAGTATATTAATACATTTTAATACAAGAATTGATGTGCTGTGAAGACAATATAAAACTGTGTATGGAAAGCATCGTCAATGCACCGTGATGCACCGAGATATCCAATTGAACCGAATCGATGGCATGATAATCGTAACCGAACCGTAAGACCAGTGTAGGTTCACACGTCTAGTAAACACCATAGACCAGAGGTGGGCAAACTACGGCCCACGGGCCATATGCGGCCCGCTGAGCACTTTCATCCGGCCCGCGAGGAAGTTTTTAAAATGCTGCTTCGGAGTAACGATTTCAGTATTAGTAAATTAATGATGCAATACAAGTGAACGCCATTTGATGGCAGTATTGCACGCGGTACAGTTAGCGCAACCAGTATGAGATGAAACGAGATTGTTGTGAATTTGACTCAAATTGTATAATAATTGCTGGTTTAGTGTGTTAATTTTTGTCATAGAACATATTTTCCATGCATACATCCACTTAAAAAGTTATTTTATCAAAGATTTGTGGTTTCATCAAGTTTTATGATGATTGATCAGTATATTCTAAAAGCAGTGCAAATTAGATTATCATAAATTTGACTGAATATCATAAACTTTAAGAATCATTTTTAATGTGTTAATATAAGAGTTTTTTCTATTAGACAATACCCTTTTTATTCTCCGCTGTAAAAAATATTACATTATTATTATTATATTTTATAAGGGATTATTTTATTGTTTTATGATGATAAGTAAATATAAATAGCAGTGCAAATTAATTTGACTTGTAAATTTGGCTCAATAATAACTATTAAAAAATCTGTTTTGTGTTAATGTGACATGTTTCTGTCACTATAAATAAAAGTTATTTTTTGAAGGATTTGACATGTGGCCCTTCACTTGGTTTGCAAATCTTGATGTGGCCCTCGGGTCTAAAAAGTTTGCCCACCACTGCCATAGACTGTAAAAGATATGGACGTAGTATCTGTGACGTCACCCGTAGGTTTCTGAAAAACCCAAAGGAAGCTACCAGTAGGCGTGGCCAACCGTCGCCAGTTTGTTTGTGCGTCTTCGCACCAACCGTGGGATACCAAACAAAGGCAACGAGGTGGAGAAATAGCGGAGCTACAGACGCATGCTATCATTTTGCTTAGACAGGCTTTCCTATAGGAGATACGCTTATTACTTCATTACCTGCGACTCGTTTGTGTTCTGACCACATGTGCTTGGTTGTACACTTTATCAATAAAGTGTTTAGTCTTTTAAAAACACTGCTGTAACACATTGAGCCACTAAACATTGTTCTTATGATGTTTTTCTACAGGAGGAAAACGCGAATTACCTCCAAACACTTCAAAAATAGTCTGTGTTAGTAAATGCAGGACTATTGATGAACTCCAGCAGAACACTGTATGACAACGCTTCAGATGACTGTTCTAGAGCCTACAGCTAATCAATCTGGCAGATTCTGGAGTGCATTACAGCTCTAAAGAACATTATAAATGATCTTAAATAAAACAAATACAAAAACAAAAAGGAGGACTCAAGGAGAGAACGTGATTGAACCATTGAACTCTTTCTGCATGTCTAGGGTAATGTTGACAGCACGATTTTTATTTTTTAGTTTTATTTTTTAAAGTGGATTAAATAATTAGTCACATTTGTATGGTCGGTGGATATTGGTGGGGATGTGTCCCCTCCGTCCACCCTAAATCTACGCCCCTGATTTAAAGGATTTTTTTCACATTATTTCCTGTAATATTTTTTCTTATATGTTTTATTTCGGCTAGAATAAAAGCGGTTTTTAATTGTTTTAAAGCCATTTTAAGGTCAATATTATTAGCCCCCTTCAGCAATATTAGTTTTGAATTGTCTCCAGAGCAAACCACTGTTATGCAATGACTTGCCTAATTACCCTAACTTTACCCTAATTACCCTATTGAAGCCTTTAAATGTCACTTTAAGCTGAATACTAGTGTCCTGAAGAACATCTAGTCAAATATTATTCACTGTCATCATGGCAAAGAGAAAAGAAATCAGTTATTAGAGATGAGTTATTAAAACTATTATGATTAAAATGTGTGATTATTCACAGGAGGGTGAATAATTCTAATAACTCCGACTTCAGCTGTAAGTGTATGTGAATGAGGACGCAGCATCAGTTTCAAATGCGCACGTTTATGCCGGAAACGCGTCTCTCTATCGTTGACACTCGCTGTGTTTTTACACCAGCAATGGCATCTCGAAGTCGCTAAGAAGTCAGGCTCGCTAAAGCGCGACGCATGTGTTTAATGACTGCGCTATGAGATCATTATTCAGATATAAATGCTCTAATTGCCTGCTGGAGGTGGTTTTGTCAGGTGAGAGCGAGTGAGCGGATCTGGAGTCAGGTGTGATCGCTGCGAAAACGCCTCAGGAGAAGCTAATGCTAATGACACACGTGCCGTCATACGCTGCTCCCAGATCAGTTTACAGACTACATGCATTAGCCATAATTCATTGTCAATCAGTTATAGAGAGAGAGCGAGAGAGCAGTGACTGGAGGCTGTCTACAGGCTCTTTTACACTGTAAAAAGTTGACTTTAATGGACTTTGACTTCAAAGTAGTTGACTTTACTTAAAAACAAACGTGTTGCCTTGTTATTATTAAGTAAACAAACTATGAGCATAAATGTAACAGTTGAGTCAATGGAGCCTTTTCACATCTGCGTGTTTCTCTGCAGCAGAAGTGGTCATAGTTGGTAAACTCAGAGCGCAGTTAATGGGAAAGAACATTCATTCATATATTTTCCTTCGGCTTGGTTCCTTATTTATCAGCATAGATATATACACTAGATGTCGCCTGGCCTATTGTTGTCTATTGGAAGGAATGCGTCAATAGAGCCGCCATCTTGGTACAGGGTATCGGTCGTTTGAAATGAATGCGGGACCAAGGTGCAGTGGAGGACTGTGGCCATCCAAAGCCAGAGAAATACACATATACACATATATCTATGATCGGGAGTTTTCCCCGGTGGTCCGTATGCAAATATTTTTTTAAATTATGAAATATTATAATTTTACATCACTTTTCTACATTGATGGATGTGACCGCACGGGCATTACCGACAAAGAGTGAGTGTTTGTGTGCATGGAAATGCATGATCCTCCTTCCCTGTTTAATTTGATCTAATCCATGTCCTGAAACACACCCCCTCTCCTGCTTTCACTTCTCATTCTGATGGAGGGAGCGATTCGTTTGTGAATGAATCTCCGTTATGAACGACTCGTTCACTTAGCTGATAATAATACAAGTTTCTGGCAGCGCAGCGTCTTCTTGTCATATTTCATAACATTGTTTGCTTATTTTATTCAACAAAACTAGCATAAGCTTAGAATTTAGCGCGAGTTGATGCTACTTTGCCTTATGGTGACTGCAGTAAGAAACTGTATTATCATCAATAACATTACTTGTTAAGCACAAAAGTTCATAACATACAAAAACATAAAATGAAATCTTACCTATGAAATGTTCTGCCTTTGTGCTTTGTTTTCTTTGTTTGCTCGTTACTACACCCGTACACAGGGCTAAAGTCCAGCATCTTCACATTTTCACACTGTCTTGACAGTGCGGTTGAATGACGTTTGTCCTAGGAGCACTGTAGCAATGTGGCGGCGCTATTGACTAGGGGTGTCAAAATTAATTGTTTCTTCGGTGCACCGCGATGCAGACGCGGACAATTCGGTATCAGTTCAGTAATAATCATCACCGGTTATTATGTACTGACATCATTTATCTTCTATGCGCTATGTCGCGGTAGCTTACCATGGCGAGGGAGTTGAGCGTGAGCGTTTACAATGCTTCACCTACTTGACGCACAAACTGTGCACAATTTCACTGCGTGTGTGTTTTCTGGACACTCTTTCACTGACACTTACAGCAGAAGCCCGTATTTCACTGCGATTGAGAGAATGAAAGTAAACTCGCTGTGGCCCATTTGACCTGCTGGCGTGACTTTTCCTCTCCTCTTGGCTGATACGGCGATACTTTTGGATAGAGGTCTGCATTCCCGCAAGTGTAAGGTGGGAGCCGCTGGACCAGACCAGATTTCTTGCGGCGCGGAAATAAATTTCCGAATAAAGCGCGGGAGCGGTCGGTAACTCTGGTGTAAGTTGAACGGGAGCGGGCGGTCTAACAATATCGCTCCCGAGCAAGCATGTGTGTGTGTTTATGTGTGTGGACTGTGAATGAGAGAGAGCGATGCTGTGTGTTGCTGTCTATGTTTGTGTGTGCGTGTATGTGTGTGAATGAGAGGGCGTGATGCTCTGTGTCGCTTGCTTGGTGCTGTGTGTCTATGTGTGTGTGTGTTTATGCAGACAGCCCCAAATATAAATCTGTGTTTGGGGAAAGCATCGTCAATGCACCGTGATGCACCGAAATATCGAATTGAACCAAATCGATGGCATGATAATCGTAACCGAACCGAACCGCGAGACCAGTGTAGGTTCACACCTCTACTATTGACGCATCTTCAGGGTCCCTATGCGATATCTAGTGTATATATCTATGATTTATCAGGGGTCGCCACAGTGAAATTGAACCGCCAGCTATTCCAGCATATGTTTTATGCCGCAGATGCCCTTCAGGCCGCAACCAAGTATGGGAAACACTCATACACACTCATTCACACACACTCATACACTATTGCCAATTTAGTTAATCGATTTCCCTATAGCGCATGTGTTGACCGTGGGGGAAACGGGAGCACCCGGAGGAAACCCACACAAACACAGGGAGAACATGCAAACTCCACACAGAAACACCAACTGACCCAGCAGAGACTCAAACCAGTGATCTTCTTGCTGTGAGGCGATCGTGCTACCCACTGATTCCTGAATGCCGCCTTGATGGACAGAATAATTTCATAAAGAAAATAAAATGTACCCTAAGTGAAGTTTCACAAACTAATTTC
Organism: Danio kyathit; assembly: GCA_903798195.1. Lineage (NCBI taxonomy): Eukaryota > Metazoa > Chordata > Actinopteri > Cypriniformes > Danionidae > Danio > Danio kyathit. The sequence goes on from LR812539.1 coordinate 2,321,405, forward strand.
GAGAGGAGCACGTGATATGATTGACCGCAGCTGGTCTCTCATCTACAATCATTACCTAGCCAATCAGATTACTCCAAACTCACTATAAGTAGCCTAGCAAAAATGACTACCTTATCTTCGTTTTCCGAAGAAAACCCCCCATCCACCCCATCTCCCCCTTTCTTCCTTTACCTCGAGGAGCTCTCGAGAACCACCTGATCTCGTACTCCCCTTACATGCTCTATCGACCAGGCGGGAGCCCTCGGCTCAATTATCTCTGAGCTCAGGGTTCTCTCCCGGGACAGCATGCCAAACCTGCTAACATTTGTCAAACAATATCTAAGTGTGAACTCTTGAAACTTTTGACTGGTAGTGTAAATATGATGGCACACCGAG
>LR812539.1:2326779-2429279 GCA_903798195.1 Danio kyathit
TCTCTCCTCTCTGTGTGTGTCTGGCCGATAACCATCACAAGCAGTGTGTGTTTGACGTGTTCAGAGGTTTGAGTTATTAGTTTATCGTGTGTATTAATGTGGTCTGAACGCTTCAGAGACTCAGAGACGTGTGTGTGTGTGTGTGTATCTGTCGTGTTGTCCATCTCTGCTCTTTGTATTCACATGCATGAGGAAATGCAGTGGAATTGATGTCAGACATATTGTACATAGAGATAGAACGCGTGTGTGTGTCTATATGTATGTGCGAATGTGTATGTGTACATGTGTGTGTGTATGTAAATATATGTGTGTGTTTGTGGGTGTAGGTGTACATTTGTATGCGTGTACGTGTGTGTATGTGCATTAATGTATGTGTAATGTATGTGTATGTCTGTGCATGTATGTGCATACATATGTGTGTATGTGTATGAATGTGTGTATATGTATGTGTGTGTTTTTATGTGTGTGTGTACATGTGTATGTGTATGAATGTGTGTGTATATTGTGTACGTGTGTGTGTATGTGTATGATTGAGTGTAAGTGCATGTGTGTGTGTATGTGCATAAATATGTGTATGTATGTGTATGTGTGTGTTTGTACGCGTGTGTGTGTGTGTGTGTAAGTGCATGAATGTGTGTGTGTGTGTGTGTGTGCGTATATGAGTATGTTTGTATGTATGTGTGTGCGCATGTGTGTGTGCATATGTTTGTGCATCAATGTGTGTGTGTGTGTGCGTGTATGTGCATACATATGCGTGTGTGTATGTGTATGTGCATTAGTATGTGTGTATGTGTGTGTTTGTACATGTGTGTGTGTGTATGAATATTTGTGCTTGTATGTCTGTGTGTGTATGTGCGTGAATATTTGTGTGTGTGTGTCTGTATGTGTATGCGTATATTTGTGTGTGTGTGCATGAATATGTGTGTGTTTGCGTGTGTGTGTACATGTGTATGTGCATGAATATATGTATGTGTGTGTTTGCGTGTGTGTACATGTGCACGTGTGTGTGTGCACATGTGTGTGTATATGTTTGTGCATCAATGTGTGTGTGTGCGTGTATGTGCATACATATGTGTGTGTGTACGTGTATGGGCATGAATATGTATGTGTGTGTTTGTACGTGTGTGTGTGTGCATGAATATTTGTGTGTGTATGTGCGTGAAAATGTGTGTGTATGTGAATGTGTATGCGTGTATGTGTGTATATGTGCATGAATATGTGTGTGTTTGCGTGTGTGTACATGTGTATGTGCATGGATATGTGTGTGTGTGTGTGTGTGTGTGTTTGCATGTGTGTACATGTGTATGTGCATGAATATGTGTGTGTGTGTGTGTGTGTTTGCATGTGTGTACATGTGTATGTGCATGGATATGTGTGTGTGTGTGTGTTTGCGTGTGTGTACATGTGTATGTGCATGAATATGTGTGTGTGTGTGTTTGCGCATGAATATGTGTGTGTTTGCGTGTGTGTACATGTGTATGTGCATGGATATGTGTGTGTGTGTGTGTGTTTGCTTGTGTGTACATGTGTATGTGCATGAATATGTGTGTGTTTGCGTGTGTGTACATGTGTATGTGCATGAATATGTGTGTGTGTGTGTGTGTGTGTTTGCGTGTGTGTACATGTGTATGTGCATGAATATGTGTGTGTGTGTGTGTTTGCGTGTGTGTACATGTGTATGTGCATGAATATGTGTGTGTGTGTGTGTGTGTTTGCGTGTGTGTACATGTGTATGTGCATGAATATGTGTGTGTGTGTGTGTTTGCGTGTGTGTACATGTGTATGTGCATGAATATGTGTGTGTGTGTGTGTGTGTGTGTGTGTTTGCGTGTGTGTACATGTGTATGTGCATGAATATGTGTGTGTGTGTGTGTTTGCGTGTGTGTACATGTGTATGTGCATGAATATGTGTGTATGAATATTTGCGTGTATGTCTGTGTATGTGCGTGAATATTTGTATGTGTGTGTGTGTGTGTGTATGCGCGTGTTTGTGCATGTGTGTGTCTGTATATGTTTGTGCATCAAAGTGTGTGTGTATGTGCATGAATATGTGTTTTTTTTGTCTGTATGTGTGCGCATGTATGCGAGTAGGTGTTTGTGTATGTGTGTGCAGGTATGCATGTGTATGTGTGTGTGTATGTGTATGCGTATATGTGTGTGTGTCTGTGCATGCGTATATGTGTGTGTGTCTGTGCAGGTGTATATGTGTGTGTGTGTGTGTGTGTGTACTGTATGTATGTGCATGAATATGTGTGCGTGTGCGCGCATGCATGTGGTTATGTACGTGTGTATGTGTGTGCATCTACGTGTGTTTGTGTATACGTATTTGTGTGTGTGCGTGCATGCTTGCATGTTGTTATGAACGCGTGTGTGTGTGTTTGTGTCAGTGTGTGCGTGTGCGTGTGTGTGCATGTGGTTATGTACGTGTATGTGTGTGTACATGTGTGCATCCTCATGTGCGTTTGTGTGTGTATGTGCATGTGTATGTGTGTCTGTGCATGTGTGTGTGTGTGTGTATGCACTGTAATTTCCACACATGATATCTAGTGTTTCCTCTCATTACGTGCGCAAATAGTTGCCGAACTGAACCATTTGGATCCTGCTAAAGCGGTGTTAAAGAAATACAGCTCTTCCTCTGTGCTCCTCTCCTGTCGTCATCAATGCTGCAATCGTGTGCAACCCTCAGATGAATGCGCAGGTCAGAGAGTTTGGGCTGTGTGTGATGGGACACATCCATCATGCACTTAAATAGGTCTGGATGGATATTGTGTAATTTCTCTTGTAGGAGGTTTGCTGCTGTTATTATGAGAGAGAAAGAGCGCAAGATACACTGTAAACAATCTACAGTCACTTACTGTTAATCAGTTACAGCAACTACACTGTATTTACTGATGAAGTCAGGATTATTCGCCCTCCTGTCAATTTCTTTCTCTAATATTTCCCAAATGATGTTGAACAGATTCAGGAAATTTTCATAGTATTTCCTATAATATTTTTTCTTCTGGAGAAAGTCTTATTTGTTTTATTTCGGCTAGAATAAAAGCAGTTCTTAATTGTTTTAAAGCCATTTTAAGGTAATTATTATTACCCCCCTTAAGCAATATTAGTTTTGGATTGTCTACAAAACAAACCACTGTTATACAATGACTTGCCTATTTACCCAATTCCGATTTTTTTATTTTATTTTTTCTCTCCCATGTGGCACAGATGGGATACGGCCCAATGTAAATGTAAGCAGGAAAAACTAATCCAAATCAGCACCATAGACAGGCTCTTAGCGGGTAGTTATCTCTTAATAGCAATATCTATATGTTCATTAGCTTCTACAGTAGGGGAGTTCTGTCTAAGCATTATCTAAATCAATTTGACATATATAAATATAAATTGAAAGTTCTGTAAATAGATTGCTGTGTGTTTTACGATATGCCGTAATAAATATGAGCATGCATTGTTTTTTTTTTTTACTACGCATATGTAGACATTGCATGAAACATTAGGTCATGACAATTTACCTAAAAGTCTTGGAAAAATCATGGAAAAGTCATGGTATTTTAGTAGTAATATGTGTATGAACCCTGTTTAATCTAATGTGAATTAGTTGGCATGTAGATGCAATGAAACTTAAATTCAACAAACAGACCATCAGAATAAAGTGTGACCGTATTTTCATACTTTATTACTTATTAATTGTCCATTATTAAATTCAGTATTGCAATATTTACAAACCATTTGTATTTAAGAGTAGTTGTTGGCTTTTATAATTATTCAGGATGAGTTAGTAAATGATTAATAAACTATTGAAATCAACATTTATGCATCTTATTATTCAGGCATATAGTGATGCTTACTATGCATGTTATTAACTGCTTTATTAACTCAACTTCATCCAGTTGTGTGACCTAATCTAATGCGAGGACTATTCATGCTTTATAAATCCCTTATAAATGACTATTAAAGGCTCAGTATTAAATTAACCATACATGCTTGCAATCCTATCTAAAAAAAATAAAATGACTGTAAACTTTAAACATTGACGAGTGTCAAAATACAATTAGAAATAAATACAGTTAAATACATTTGAATAAAACATCAACAATATATTAATTTAACAATATGTTATGATGCAACATTTCAATGTTATTTAGAGAAGTTTAAACTGCACAGTAATTTTATTTTACATAAGATTGCAAAGATTTATTTTTCATTTGATGCAGTTTCATTTGTGCATCTTCAAATGAATAGAAATGAATAAGGATAATTTTCTTTTTTTCCCCCTGTTTAGTATATAAATGAGCCTTTAGTTGTCATTTATAAGGGATTTATAAATCTTAAATAGTCCTCACTTTAGATTAGGTCACAAAACTGCATGAAGTTTAGTTAATAAAGCATTTATTAACATACACATTAACTATTAATATATGCCTGAATTAATAAGAATTATGAATGTTCATTTGAATAGTTTATTAATCATTTAATAACTCAATGATTAAGAAACCCAGGCAGCTAGCTCTCTGCAACTTTCACATGGTCGCCCACTGAAGCTAAGCAGGGCTGTGCCCGGTCAGTACCTGGATGGTAGACCACATGGGAAAGCTAGGTTGCTGCCGGAAGTGGTGTTAGTGAGGCCAGCAGGGGGCGCCCAACCTGAGGTCTGTGTGGGTCCTAACGCCCCAGTATAGTGACGGGGACTCTATACTGCTCAGTGAGCGCTGTTAAACAGAGGTCCTGACTCTCTGTGGTAAAAATACCAGGATGTCTTTCGAAAAAAAGTAGGGGTTTAACCCCGGCATCCTGGCCAAATCTGCCCACTGGCCTCTGTCCACCATGGCCTCCTAACCATCCCCATATCATAATTGGCTTAATCACTATGTCTCCTCTCCACCAATCAGCTGGTGTGTGGTGTGCGGTCTGGCGCAAAATGGGTGCTGTCGCGACATCCAGGTGGATGCTGCACACTGGTGGTGGATGAGGAGATTCCCCCCTTTGTGTAAAGCGCTTTGAGCGCCCAGAAAAGCGCTATATAAGGAATTATTATTATTATTATTCATTCTGAATGATCCTAAAATAGCACCACCTATTCTTAAATAACTAGTTTGTAAATAATGCAATACTTAATAAAAAATAATCATTAACAAAGTCTGAAAACACAATCATTAAGCACATTATAAATGTGCTCGAGTCAAGAATAAAGCGTTTGTAGCTGCAGTTTTAAACTGCTTACTTACGACTATTAATATTAATGCTTAGTTAATGCTTAACAGATAATGAATTCACTATTTGCTAATGCTTAATAAATGATTCATAGTGTGTAGTTATTATAAAGTGTTACAGACTCAAGTTTGTTCATGTGCATGTTAACAATCCCAAACACTGCAATACTGTACAATTGATGTAATTGAGCATGGATGGAGAGATTTTTCGGCAGTTTCGTGCAAAAATAGAAAGGATTTTGGTGCACAGAAACATCTTTTTCTCACTACACTGCAAAAAAGTGCTATTCTTGTTTTTGTCTTGTTCAGAGATGCCCAAAGTAGGGCCCGTGGGCTGAAGTTGGCCCATTGTAACCTTTGATTTGGCCCACCGTCCCATCTGAAAGGAGAGTGAGAACGATGGAGAGGGTTAGGGCGAATGCCTTTAACAGAGATCGTCATTTCTAATTTGACGTAACCTTTTTTGCTGGTTTTATTGCTTTTTATTTATCTTATTTAGAGCAAACTGAACTTAAATGATTCAATTGAATGTTGTAAAAGATTTTTTACAATGTAAATACTGTCACTCGATGGACAGAGGACTATACAGAAGACATCGGCAGGCAAACCAAGCCAAAAACCAGTGTAATTCTGATATAAATGAGGTTGTTTTGTTTTTACTGTAATAAGTTCATTATAAAATGTAAAAAATACTGTATTAGGTAATATAAAGCAGTGTTTTATAGTCATTTTTAAATGTTATTAAATTAAATAAGAAATTACCCATGGCAGCTATATTTACTTTCGGGCCACTAGCCTCAAACAAGTTTGGTTTTGACCCTTCATAAGAAAAAGTTTGGGCACCCCTGGTCTTGTTTTTAGTCCAAACATCTAAAAATGTTTGAATCAAGTAGCATTTTTTACACAAGCTATTGGCACATTATTTAGCTTGGCTGCTTTTCCCCCAACATTCTTCCGAATATCTTATTTTGTGCTCAACAGAAGAAAGAAACTCATAAACGTTTAGAAGTATTAAACAGTGAGTACATTTTCATTTTTGTCTGTACTGTCTCTTTAAGAAGCAGCAAAGTTTTGTGTTGGATAAGCTAAACTTTCTGTAGTGTTTGTGTGTGAATGCAGGTGTATGGATGTTTTCCAGTACTGGGTTGCAGCTGGAAGGGCATCCACTGCGTAAAACATATGTTGGATCAGTTGCCGGTTCATTCCGCTGTGGCGACCCCTGATTAATAAAGGGACTGAGCCGAAAAGAAAATGAATGAATGAATATTTAGTTTCATGTGCAGCAAAAATGTATTTGGTTCAGTGTGTGAAGCACAAACTGCAGAGAAAAGCTTTAAAGTTGGTTATTTTCCTGTGTTTTGAAGTGAAATTATATTAATTTGATGTTACAATAGACGTATAATGTCATTTTTTGTTTACCATGGGGTTACTTAATCATAATAAAAGTGTGCGGGAATGAATAACCTGTGAGTTTGTAGAGCAAATATTTCTTCATTTTCTTATTTTTTTTTGTTTATTTGTTCATAATGTGGATGCCATTGACTGCATTTCCCCCCCAAAAAATCTTATTTAGTGTATTATTTAGTTTAGTACAGTATTTAGTTCAGACAAACTGCAGAGAAAAGCATTAAAGATGGTTGTTTTTCCATGTTTTCCAATGATAAACATTTTAAGATGAAATCAACTTATTTTACAAGGATAAAAACAGTTGTCATGGGGTTATTTATATATGGTAAAAATGTTTGTTTGTCAGTGACTTGGCTTTTCCTCCAACATTCTTCAGAGTATCTTACTTTGTGCTCAACAGAAGAAAGAAAGAAAGTTTCGAATCACAGTATTAAACAGTGAGAGCATGTTTATTTTTGTGTGTACTGTCCCTTTAAGAAGCAGCAAAGTTTCATGTGTGTCAGAAATATCACTCTGAGTATTTAGTTCAGTGTGTGAAGCCCAAACTGCAGAGAAAAGCTTTAAAGTTGGTTATTTTCCAGTGTTTTGGAGTGAATTTATATTAGTTTGATGTTACAATAGATGCATAATGTAATTTTTTTTTACCATGGGGTTACTTAATCATAATAAAATTGTGAATGAACGAATAACCTGTGAGTTTGTAGAGCAAATATTTCTTCATTTTCCTATTTTTTTTTTTTTTGTTTATTTGTTCATACTGTGGATGTCATTGACTGCATTTCCTCCCAAAAGTCTAGTGTATTATTTAGTTTAGTAGAGTATTTAGTTCAGTGTGAAGCACAAACTGCAGAGAAAAGCTTTAAAGATGGTTATTTTCCAGTGTTTTGTAGTGAAATTATATTAATTTGATGTTACAATAGACATATAATGTAATTTTTTTTTACCATGGGGTTACTTAATCATAATAAAACAGGAATGAGTAACCTGTGAGTTTGTAGAGCAAATATTTCTTCATTTTCTTCAATTTCTTTGTTTATTTGTTCGTACTGTGGATGTCATTTGCTGCATTTCCTTCCCAAAAGTCTAGTGTATTATTTAGTTTAGTAGAGTATTTAGTTCAGTGTGAAGCACAAACTGCAGAGAAAAGCTTTAAAGATGGTTGTTTTCCATGTTTTCTAATGATTTTCTAAACATTTTAAGTTACAATCAGCTTATTTTCTATGGATAAAAACAGTTGTCATGGGGTTATTTATTCATAAAAAAATGTTTGTTTGTCTCTACCATGGATGTCAATGACTTGGCTTTTCCTCCAACATTCTTCAGAGTATCTTATTTTGTGCTCAACAGAAGAAAGAAACTCATAAAAGTTTCGAATCACAGTATTAAACAGTGAGAGCATTTTCATTTTTGTGTGTACTGTCCCTTTAAGAAGCAGCAAAGTTTCATGTGTGTCAGAAATATCACTCTGAGTATTTAGTTCAGTGTGTGAAGCACAAACTGCAGAGAAAAGCTTTAAAGTTGGTTATTTTCCAGTGTTTTGGAGTGAAATTATATTAGTTTGATGTTACAATCGATGTATAATGTAATTTTTTTTTACCATGGGGTTACTTAATCATAATAAAACAGGAATGAGTAACCTGTGAGTTTGTAGAGCAAATATTTCTTCATTTTCTTCAATTTCTTTGTTTATTTGTTCGTACTGTGGATGTCATTTGCTGCATTTCCTTCCCAAAAGTCTAGTGTATTATTTAGTTTAGTAGAGTATTTAGTTCAGTGTGAAGCACAAACTGCAGAGAAAAGCTTTAAAGATGGTTGTTTTCCATGTTTTCTAATGATTTTCTAAACATTTTAAGTTACAATCAGCTTATTTTCTATGGATAAAAACAGTTGTCATGGGGTTATTTATTCATAAAAAAATGTTTGTTTGTCTCTACCATGGATGTCAATGACTTGGCTTTTCCTCCAACATTCTTCAGAGTATCTTATTTTGTGCTCAACAGAAGAAAGAAACTCATAAAAGTTTCGAATCACAGTATTAAACAGTGAGAGCATGTTTATTTTTGTGTGTACTGTCCCTTTAAGAAGCAGCAAAGTTTCATGTGTGTCAGAAATATCACTCTGAGTATTTAGTTCAGTGTGTGAAGCACAAACTGCAGAGAAAAGCTTTAAAGTTGGTTATTTTCCAGTGTTTTGGAGTGAAATTATATTAGTTTGATGTTACAATCGATGTATAATGTAATTTTTGTACCATGGGGTTACTTAATCATAATAAAAGTGTGCGGGAATGAATAACCTGTGAGTTTATAGAGCAAATATTTCTTCATTTTCTTATTTTTCTTTGTTTATTTGTTCGTACTGTGGATGTCATTGACTGCATTTCCCCCCAAAAAATCTTATTTAGTGTATTATTTAGTTTAGTACAGTATTTAGTTCAGACAAACTGCAGAGAAAAGCATTAAAGATGGTTGTTTTTCCATGTTTTCCAATGATAAACATTTTAAGATGAAATCAACTTATTTTACAAGGATAAAAACAGTTGTCATGGGGTTATTTATATATGGTAAACATGTTTGTTTGTCAATGACTTGGCTTTTCCTCCAACATTCTTCAGAATATCTTATTTTGCGCACAACAGAAGAAAGAAACTCATAAAAGTTTCGAATCACAGTATTAAACAGTGAGAGCATGTTTATTTTTGTGTGTACTGTCCCTTTAAGAAGCAGCAAAGTTTCATGTGTGTCAGAAATATCCCTCTGAGTATTTAGTTCAGTGTGTGAAGCACAAACTGCAGAGAAAAGCTTTAAAGTTGGTTATTTTCCAGTGTTTTGGAGTGAAATTATATTAATTTGATGTTACAATAGACGTATAATGTATTTTTTTTTTACCATGGGGTTACTTAATCATAATAAAACAGGAGTGAATAACCTGTGAGTTTGTAGAGCAAATATTTCTTCATTTTCTTCAATTTCTTTGTTTATTTGTTCATACTGTGGATGTCATTGACTGCATTTCCTCCCAAAAGTCTAGTGTATTATTTAGTTTAGTAGAGTATTTAGTTCAGTGTGAAGCACAAACTGCAGAGAAAAGCTTTAAAGATGGTTATTTTCCAGTGTTTTGGAGTGAAATTATATTAATTTGATGTTACAATAGACACATAATGTAATTTTTTTTTACCATGGGGTTACTTAATCATAATAAAACAGGAATGAATGAATAACCTGTGAGTTTGTAGAGCAAATATTTCTTCATTTTCTTCAATTTCTTTGTTTATTTGTTCGTACTATGGATGTCATTGGCTGCATTTCCTTCCCAAAAGTCTAGTGTATTATTTAGTTTAGTAGAGTATTTAGTTCAGTGTCTGAAGCACAAACTGCAGAGAAAAGCTTTAAAGATGGTTGTTTTCCATGTTTTCTAATGATAAACATTTTAAGTTACAATCAGCTTATTTTCTATGGATAAAAACAGTTGTCATGGGGTTATTTATTCATAAAAAAATGTTTGTTTGTCTCTACCATGGATGTCAATGACTTGGCTTTTCCTCCAACATTCTTCAGAGTATCTTATTTTGCGCACAACAGAAGAAAGAAACTCATAAAAGTTTGGAATCACAGTATTAAACAGTGAGAGCATGTTTATTTTTGTGTGTACTGTCTCTTTAAGAAGCAGCAAAGTTTCATGTGTGTCAGAAATATCACGCTGAGTATTTAGTTCAGTGTGTGAAGCACAAACTGCAGAGAAAAGCTTTAAAGTTGGTTATTTTCCAGTGTTTTGGAGTGAAATTATATCAGTCTGATGTTACAATAGACGTATAATGTATTTTTTGTACCATGGGGTTACTTAATCATAATAAAAGTGTGCGGGAAGGAATAACCTGTGAGTTTGTAGAGCAAATATTTCTTCATTTTCTTATTTTTTTTGTTTATTTGTTCATACTGTGGATGTCATTGACTGCATTTCCTCCCAAAAGTCTAGTGTATTATTTAGTTTAGTAGAGTATTTAGTTCAGTGTGAAGCACAAACTGCAGAGAAAAGCTTTAAAGATGGTTATTTTCCCGTGTTTTTGGAGTGAAATGCTGTGCTGACGAGCAGAAACACATTTCCCCACGCTCGTGCTTCAGTTAATCAGCATCCATCGGCTTTGCGTTGTAATAGACATTGATTTCGCCTAAACGTCTCGCTCTGCGGCTGTAATTAACCTTTAGCCGTAGCTTGTGTTTAAGCGGCCCGTTTTCGTCCGCGGTTAAAATCAGACGTCCTAATTACGCATTTGGCAGCTTCGGATTGTCGCCCTAAAAGTCAAAGCAGTAAACACTAAGTGATGTATTGGCAGCTGTCGAAACCGCTCGCTTTATTTGTTTATTTTATTTGTGTTTCATCGCTTCTTTTTTTGTGGAAATTGGCTTTCTCTCGTTAGCTGACCTCCGCAAAGCATCAGAGCCGCTCGTGCACCTGCAGCGAGGTCAGAAAAACCATCCCGTCCATTAACACACACACACGCACATACACACGTATTGGGTTGTGCTTAGGGATCTGAAAACGACGCTGTAATTGCAATAAAATGGCACTTTTGTGTTGATGGGAGCGTCAAACTCGTGGTGGTTATGTAATTACGTGTGTTTCGGTTGTAAATGATGTGCTGTTTTCTGCCGTCCCGTTTTCAGAGGACTCTTTCCAAACCTGTTGAGGACTTGTGTTTCTCAAGCTGCGCTTTAAATGCAGTGCTGGAGAGAGAACTGAAAAATCATACTCGAGTTCATTTTCCTTCACCAACAACAGCAGAATTAACTAGTCTAAAGTATGTTTTACGCAGCGGATAGCCTTCCAGCTGCAACCCAGTACTGGGAAGCACCCATACACTCACATTCATACACACACACTCACTACGGCCAATTTTGTTTATCTCACTTAGTGCATGTGTTTGGACTGTGGGAGAAACCGGAGCACCCGGAGGAAACCCACGCCAACACGGGGAGAACATGCAAACTCCACACAGAAACACCAGCTGACCCAGCTAAGACTCGAACCAGTGACCTCCTTGCTGTGAGGCCACAGTGATAACCACTGAGCCACCGTGCCACCCCTGTACTCAAGTTAAAGTACTATTACTTGCCAATAAATGTAGTGAACTTAAATCAAATCACTTTTATTGTCACATGTCTATGGCTTGGGTGGCTGGAGTCGCTGATGATTCTCTTGGCTTTCCTCATGCACCTCCTGGTATAGATATCCTGGAGGGAGGGAAGCTCACCTCCTACTACACGTCCCGCAGTTCGCACAATCCTATGTAGACCTTTGCGATTGCTGCTGGTGCTGTTACCATACCAGGTGGTGATGCAGCCATTCAGGATGCTCTCCACAGTACAGGTGTAGAACGAGCGGAGGATGTGGGGGCTCATTCCAAACCTCCTGAGACGCCTGAGGAAGAAGAGGCGTTGTTGTGCCTTCCTCAGCACTGCGTCTGTGTGGGCAGTCCATGTCAGATCCTCAGCGATGTGTACTCATTGTTGACTAAACTTCAAATTGTGAGGCGACTTGCTTCACAGCTTTTTGAAGTTGACTCAACTTTTAATCCAAGTAATTCCTTACATTTATATAGCACTTTTCTGGACACTCAAAGAGCTTCACACATGTTTAATGGGAATCTCCTCATCACTACATGAGCAAAACTGCGAATGTTAGATGTATGAAGTGCTCAACAGTACACGCTTATTTTTATCTGTTGAATAATCATGAGTGCGCATGTTAATACTTGCACTACTTACACTACAATGTGGAGTAGAATAGTGAGTATGCACGCAATTTGGGACGCATCTTACACTTAGAAACACCCCTAAAAGAAAACATCACTACATTTATAATCTACTTTCAGAAGAGTTGGGCGTTTAGCATTGTGCATTTCTCACACAGGTGAGTGGGCTTGACAAACCACCTGTAGAAAGCACACTCTTTCATCTCTCTGACACTTGCACCAAACAAGGTTATAATAGTTTAGGATTTTTCATTAGTTTTAGTTTCTCTTTTGTTTTGACTTTTTGTTTTCAAATTCAGCTTTAAAGGGCCACGAAACGTTTTCACACCTCTGTTTTGAAAAAAGTCAGGAAAGTTGGGCGTGTCCAGCTCTGGGAGTGTGGGAGTGTCGGAGGAGGGAAAGAGGATAAGATTTTGCATAGAAGGGAGTTAACATTTGGGCACGCGCTAAGTTTGACAGGAAAAACAAACACACAGAGGCTGATTTGATACGGCGAATAAGAGAAAAAAAATCCTCCGCATTTCCCTGTAACTTATGTACTCGGTAGGTAGCGTCAGAAAGCCGTGTGTGTATAGACTATCCTGTCACAAAATGCAGCGAAAATCCTGCACGACGGGAATAGTTTGTGTTTACATGTTTACACTCGGAGAGCAGCATTTAAACAAAGGGCACTGCACTGCAAACACTTACCAAATCTGTAGACAGACAATCAAACTGGAGCTGTGTCTTTTTATTAAAAGTAGACGAGCGGCAAATCCGGATTTCACCATTTCCAGATGCAAAAAAAGCTCTCGGGTAAAAATGTTCCTTACAAACGCGTTTCTGTCGCGTGCACTGTAATCCACACGTAAGTCCAGCTGCTCTCTCACAAAGGGAAAATGAAAACAAAACCTTCGTTGCAACACACTAATAACACCTACGACTCTTGTCTTGAAATTCTTGTACTTTCACTTGTTTTGGCAACACAACGTGGCGTCTCTCTGCCGTCTGAACAGTGTAACCTGGTAAACAGTCTCCGGAGCTATCATGCATATTAATGAAGTTTCGCGTCATACACAATAGAGCGCGCTAATTGGTTTGAAGCACGTCTTTCTCATGAATTAACACTGCACACTCAGATACGTAAGAACGCCCTAGAAAAGACAGACAGCCACTCTCCAGCTGGATTTACACCCAAGTATCTCATGGCCGTGACGCAGCTTCAAAAATTCGTTTCAAACCGGAAGAACGAATTTGCTCAAAATAACGCAAAAACAACCAATTTTCACTTTTTAGTGCAATATATGTGTCCTAATAGTGTTTATAGCAGCGTGGGACACAGATATGACTGTCAACAGCTCAAAAAATGTGTTTTGGTGTTTCGTGACCCTTTAAGTAGTTTTTAGAGGCAGATTTACTAGTTTTTATTACTTTCTATGTTTTGAAATTAGTTTTAATTTGGTTTTTATTAGTTTCAGTATTAGTTTCAGTTTTGTTTTTCTAAATAAGGATATTTGTTAGGTGCAAGACTCAAAATCAACAATAAATATTGTATAATAATGTTGCGAAAGGGAGCTATGCAAACCAGGGTAGTTCCAAATGCAGCTTTATTAGAAGAATGGTCAGACAGGCAGGGATCAAAAACCAGCATTAACAGTGTAGAAGAGAATCCAGAAGCGTAATCCAAAAACAGGCAGAAGGTTCAGGGCAGGCAGCAAAGGTTCAAAACACAGAAAACAGTCCAAGGTCAAAACACAGAAAACAGGATACAGGATAAACGCTTACGTAAGGACAGCAACAGCTTAACAATACTCAGCAACTTGTGTGACAAACAGAGGGGTTTAAATAGTCTACACAATCAAGGTACATGAGCATCAGCTGAGAGTGTGCAATCAAACAGGATCAGGAACTGGTTGTGTGTGTGTAGTGCATGACTGGATATGTAGTCCATATATCAGCAGAATTGTAGTCCTTGTGAATGGGTGTGTGTGTACCAGCGGTCACTAGTGGTAGAATCTCTGGTAATCATGACAAATAATAACTCAGCCATACATTTTTTGAAACCTGTATTTAGAGGACACATAAACACTATCATCTACCAGTACCATCTACCCATCCTCAAATTTAAATACAACACAAGACAGCAGCCTTAAGTACAATTCAAGAGTTCGCACTTAGATATTGTTTGACAAATGTTAGCTGGTTTGGCATGCTGTCCCGGGAGAGAACCCTGAGCTCGGAGATAGTTGAGCCCAGGGCTCCTGCCTGGTCGATAGAGCGTATCAGGGGAGAACGAGATCAGGTGGTTCTCGAGAGCTCTCCGTGGTAAAAGGAAGAAAAGGGGAGGCGAAGGGGTGGATGGGGGGTTTCTTCGAAATGAAGATAAGGGAGTGATTTTCCCTAGGCTACTTATAGTGAGCTTGGATTGATCTGATTGGCTAGCTAATGATTGTGGATGAGGGATCAGCCGCGGTCAATAATATCACATGCTCCTCTCGAAATTTGTTTATGAAACTTCACTATGTGTGCAAGGCTGCTTCTGAGGTTAGATACACAGTAGTGATGGGAAGTTCAGATATTTGGACTCAACTTACCAAAATTATGTAGTCAGCAATAGCAATTTCAGTCAGTTAAAACATCACCATGATCTAAAAAATGTCTTACAATAAGGTTTTGCAACCCAACTGAAACATGATTCACTTATTTAAATTCCAATACAATTTTCTGTTGTGAAATACACTTACGTTTTTTTCACCAGATCCTTTCATTTAAGCCCTCTGTTTACCCGCGCTGAAGTTCAAGTTTACTTCAGTCACAGCAGGCTGTCGTGTGATGTTTGTGTTTGTGTTCACTGAATCACGCATGCGCAGTATTATCGGTTCACCGCTTTTCAAATTTGATCTCAGAGTAATGTTACTGTTCTAATAACTGAATGAGAGTATATATTGGATTATTTTGAGTCAGAGGGGGGTATTAGGCTTGTTAAAAAATAAGTAGTTTGTGGATAAGAGCTTACTGGAGATGCGAATCGTTTCAAATGATTCAGTTCGATTTGGTGAACTAGTTCAATCGGTTCACTTAGAAGATCCAGTTAAAAAGATTCCCATTATTAAAAAGATTCAGTTGTATGTTTATCTAATATATTATATATACTGTATATTAGATAAAACCCATTATTGGGCACAAATGTGTTAAAGTAATAGTTTTAAGTCTCTGTATTTAATGCTGTCACCGTGCTGCTGTCATGTCCACTCGTTGTTTTTGTCGCGGGAGCTACAGCGAGGACTGACTGGAGGAGAACCGGCTGGATCTGGCCAATGGCAGCAGGACTACAGCCTCTGAAGTGCCGTACGGGTCAAACACTTGCAGTGTGAAGTAATTAGATTTACTTCTAAAAGGCATATAATCAGATTATGTATTAAATACATTTACAAAGATGAAGACGAAGGAAGTTTTTTGCTATAATTTTAGTTAGTTTCAGTTAGTTTTGTATGTACACAATACAGTTTCAGCAAGCTGCAACCTCCCGCTCTCCCTCGGGAAGCCAATACGGAAATAACTGAAACTGCAATTCATCGAAATTCCGCTAGTCCTGGCTCCATATGGAGCAAATTTCTATTGAACTCTCTGCTAGAATGGCCAACTTTACAGCATAAAAAAGGTGTTTACAGCCTGGTACAAAGCTAATATTACCCTTCATGACAACTGTGAGGGGGTGAATTTTTTTAGAACTCATCCGTTTACTTTATATTAGGTTATATTATTTAAGGGAGTGGCCACAGTGACAGCTAGGTCTCGCTGGTCGCCGTCACTTCACCTCAGCTGATTACGGCTGATTAGCCGCTGATCTCGGCATATTCATCGTATTTTTGTGTTGTTATTTGTGGCTTTACACAGTCAGCTGCCTTTTGGAATTATTTTTTACAATTATCAGATACTATAGCATGCTGTGTGCACTTAATTATGCTCACAAACCATTCACGTGGCCACCATTTCCCAGGTGTGTGAAATGATATACTTATATAGCATCTCTATGAATGTATTTGTTTTATTTAAGATCATTTATAATGTTCTGTAGAGCTGTAATGCACTCCAGAATCTGACAGATTGATTAGCTGTAGGCTCTAGAACAGTCATCTGAAGCGTTGTCATACAGTGTTCTGCCTGGATTTCATCAATAGTCCTGCATTTACTAACACAGACTATATCTGAAGTGTTTGGAAGTAATTCGCACTTTCCTCCTGTAGAAAAACGTCATAAGAACAATGTTTAGTGGCTCAATGTGTTACAGCAGTGTTTTTAAAAGACTAAACACTTTACTGATATAGTGTACAACCAAGCACATGTGGTCAGAACACAAACGAGTCACAGGTGATGAAGTATTAAGCGTTTCTCCCATAGGAAAGCTCCGCTCACGCTCTGCCTGTTTGCCCTTGTTTGGTATCCCGCGGTTTGTGCGATGACGCACAAACAAAATGGCGACGGTTGGCCACGCCTACTGGTTAGCTTCTTTTGGGTTCTTCATAAACCTATGGGTGACGTCACGAATACTACGTCCACATCTTTTACAGTCTATGACTTTCAGTTAGTTCTAGTTTATAAAAAAAGAAGCTTTAAGTGTCTGTATTTAATGCTGTCACCGTGCTGCTGATTTTTAAACACAGATTTTGTTTAAGATGTGACTATTCCTACAAAAGAAAGTTGACAGAACATGTTTTTTCCATGAGATGGATAAATAACTTTTTTTCAGAGCTTAACATTGCTTTAAATTGTAAATAGATTCGTTTAACAAATTGTATGTACCATTTGGCAAAAATGCATTGTGTATGTAGGGGAGCGCGGGGCACAAAGTAACGCAGGGTTAAATGTAACACGGAGTTTTAAGGTATTTGCTCAGGGTTAATCATAGCATGCTTCCGAGGTTTTTACCACATTGTCGGCATACGTCTTCCTGCCAATTATTGAAAATTTTCAGTGAAATTTGGATGAGAATTACAGGAGAAACCTTTTTCTAGCATAAAAGTATTTTTTATTACAGTCGATATTTTTTTATTTTGAAAAAAATCAGTGAAAGTATGAGCGTAAAATCTTATATTGTTGTGATAACCGTCTTCTGGGCTAAAAGATGAAACCATTTTGAAAGATGTATAAAACACACAGTGACTGCTAGCCAGCTTTGAGGAAAACATGACACAGCGGGGTTAGTTGTAACAGGGTGTTACAGATAAGCCACACACTGTTGGACACCAACTAAACTAACAAAATAATATTTGAATTTTGAGTGTAATGTTGAGAACTTTTTAAATAAAAATGTTTTTTAATAGAAAATATTGTTTTAATAGAAAAATATATATATTTTATTGCTAATAATGCAAATAAATGCATTGTATAATAATGGATAAATGGATAATAATGCAAATAGATTCAAATGTGTTTATCCAATAAACAAAACATAAATAAACATACTGTGCTATGTAGAATAAAAAAGAAATGAGCCCATATTATTGAGGAAATATAGCTACTATTTAAAGTAAACTGAATTTAAATTACTGTAGTCTTGGTTGACACGTCTCTACAACATCGCATGGAGGTCGGGGACAGTACCTCTGGACTGGGCAACTGGGGTGGTGGTTCCCATTTTTAAGAAGGGGGACCGGAGGGTGTGCTCCAACTATAGGGGGATCACACTCCTCAGCCTCCCGGGGAAAGTCTATGCCAGAGTACTGGAGAGGAGGATCCGGCCAATGGTTGAACCTAGGATCCAGGAGGAACAATGCGGCTTTCGTCCGGGCCGTGGTACACTGGACCAACTCTATACCCTCACCAGGGTGCTCGAGGGTTCATGGGAGTATGCCCAACCAGTCCACATGTGTTTTGTGGACTTGGAGAAGGCGTTCGACCGTGTCCCTCGTGGCATTCTGTGGAGGGTGCTCGGGGAGTATGGGGTCAGAGGCGCTCTGTTAAGGGCCGTCTCGTCCCTGTATGAACAGAGTAGGAGTCTGGTTCGCATTGCCGGCAATAAGTCAGACTTGTTTCCAGTGGATGTTGGACTCCGGCAGGGCTGCCCCTTGTCTCCAATTCTGTTCATAATTTTTATGGATAGAATTTCAAGGCGCAGCCTGGGGCTGGAGGGGGTCCGGTTGGGGGACCACAGAATCTCATCTCTGTTATTCGCAGATGATGTTGTTCTGTTGGCTTCATCAAACATGGACCTTCAGCATGCACTGGGGCGGTTTGCTGCCGAGTGTGACGCGGCTGGGATGAGAATCAGCACCTCCAAGTCCGAGGCCATGGTGCTCCACCGGAAAAAGGTGGTTTGCCATCTTCAGGTTGGAGGAGAGTCCTTACCCCAGGTGGAGGAGTTCAAGTATCTCGGGGTTTTGTTCACGAGTGAGGGAAGGATGGAACGTGAGATTGACAGGCGGATTGGTGCAGCGGCAGCAGTAATGCGGTCGATGTACCGGTCCGTCGTGGTGAAGAAAGAGCTAAGCCGAAAGGCAAAGCTTTCGATTTACCGGTCAATCTACGTTCCTACTCTCACCTATGGTCATGAGCTTTGGGTCATGACCGAAAGGACAAGATCTCGGATACAAGCGGCTGAAATGAGTTTTCTTCGAAGGGTGGCAGGGCGCACTCTTATAGATAGGGTGAGGAGCTCTGTCACTCGAGAGGAGCTCGGAGTAGAGCCGCTGCTCCTCCACATCGAGAGAAGTCAGTTGAGGTGGCTCGGGCATCTGTTTCGGATGCCTCCTGGACGCCTTCCTAGGGAGGTGTTCCAGGCATGTCCCACCGGGAGGCGGCCTCGGGGAAGACCCAGGACACGCTGGAGGGACTATGTCTCTCGGCTGGCCTGGGAACGCCTCGGGATCCCCCCGGAGGAGCTGGAGGAAGTGTCTGGGGAGAGGGAAGTCTGGGGTTCTCTCCTAAGACTGCTACCCCCGCGACCCGGCCCCGGAAAAGCGGCAGAAAATGAATGAATGAATGAATTTAAATTAATAGTGTGAAATCTGCCTTTATAAGCATGTGTTACAATTAACCCTCTGTCTGTTACAGCTTGCCCCGCAGGTGGGGTAATTTGTAACATTTATACTCCTGGCACTTTTGGCAATACTGCACAGAAACCACAGGTCCGGCGATCATAATTCCAGTGCTCATTTGTAGGAGAGGCTTGTGTGTTGTTGGTTTGTCTAACCCTATTACTGTGTTCATTATTTGACCAAAACCAAAAAGTGTTACTTTGTGCCCCGCTCTCCCCTATTTCATTATAAATGATATATTTTACATTTTATGAATGAGTAATTTTCATTTTAAATATGGGTAAATGGTGGTTAATTTGCTTAAATTATAAAAGCACATTCCACTAATAATATTGAAATCATCATCTATCACTCAAAAAATATAGTCATTTTCACACTTAAATTAAGTCTTGAAAACTACTTAAAAAAATATTAACACTATTGCACGTAATATTTTTAAGTAAATAGCACATAAGATTTGTACAGTGTATTCAGCTTAAAGTGACATTTAAAGGCTTCACTAGGGTAATTAGGGTAAAGTTAGAGTAATTAGGCAAGTCATTGCATAACAGTGGTTTGTTCTGGAGACAATCCAAAACTAATCCTAAACTTTCTTAAGGGGGCTAATAATATTGACCTTAAAATGGGTTTAAAACAATTAAAAATGAACAAGACTTTTTCCAGAAGAAAAAATATTAGAAGAAATACTGTGAACACTGTAGATTGACGTTGAGTCAACTAAAAAAAGCTCTGCAGCAGGTTGCCTTACAGTTTTAAGTAGTCAACTTTTTATTTTTTGCAGTATAGAGTAAAAATATCTTTTCTAAACTAAAATTATGAGTAAAACGTTGAGCTTTATTGTCTTTTCTCTACACGTGTGGAAATACAGTGGAATGAAATAATAAACAATCTTAAATATGAACAACACTGGATACAAGAGCTATTTTAAACCTTTATATGACTAGTATATGCAGTAGTAATCTAACTATACTAACAACTAACTATACACACACTATAAATACTTAACTTTACACGTAACTTAAGACCAGTGGTGTAAAGTGACATTACAAATACTCAAACTACTGTAATTGAGTAGTTTTTATATTGTAATTTACTAAGTAGTTTTCTAAATGTGTACTTTTCCTTTCCCTTGAGTACATGTTTAGTGCAGTATTGGTACTTTTACTCCACTACTGTCCTTCAACCTGCAGTCTCTACTTTATTATTTCCTGTCTATGTGGATTAGAATAATCAGTCCTGTAATTTCTGTCCAATCAAATCACACATAGAAAATAAATCACATCATAATGAACCTGAAGACATGGGCGATTCATAATTGCAGCAAACTGTTAGGAAGCATTAAAAGTGTCCAAGAAGATGTCCAAAATCTTTACACACATCGACCCAGAGACTGTTTAGATGCAGGTCACTGATGAGAAGATGACAGATGTTTACTGTATGATGACTGAAATGGCCTTAAACACCCAGCAGGCACAGGACATCGACTTGACGTCAGATTGACCTTGTACCCCAGTGTCATGGGGACGTTGCATTTTGTTTAGAAATGAAAATCGGGTTGACATCAGAACCCAACGTCAGGCCGATGACATCAATGTCCAACGTCCAACCCAAAATCAACCAAATATCAACGTCATTTGACGTCGTTATTGGACATCAAAATAACGTTGTCCTTAGACGCTGACTAGACATTGAATTTTGGTCTCCTGATGTCACGACCTAAATCCAGGGCTTAATTTGTGCCGGAACACGTTGGATCCGGAACCTCTGAAGTTTGATCCAGCACCTGATTTTACCAAGCCCCCTCCTCAACCGCCTTCCTCCCCTGTCCGCTGTTCACTTTCACTTTCTTCCACGTCTCCCCAACCCTCTTCACTTTCGTCCACGACACCCCTCTGCCATCCAACCAACAACCCCCCCCCCAAGAAGATGGGGTAAAGATGTCCAAGAAGATGACCAAAATCTTCACACGCATTGACCCAGAGACTGTTTAGATGCAGCTCACTGATGAGAAGATGACAGATGTTTACTGTACAAGGTTTCCGCTACATTCATTCATCCGTGGCGGGCCGCCACGCCAAAATTCATCCCGCCACGGCTACATTACAACTTCTCATTAAACATTTAGTCGTGTTTTGTATAGCAGATTATAATCGCACTAAAACATATTAGAGGTAAACAGCGCAAACTTTTCTGCAACCGTAGTAGTGCTGTGCGCTATTTGTTCAACCCTTTAAGGTGACATGCTGGCTCTCTGACAGACTGACTGACTGACAGGTGCGTGAGTCTAGCAAACACCGCGTAGCTTTCAGTTTAAGATGAACACAGTTTCCATAAGTATACTTTATTGATAAATGTCAATGGCTCTGCATACAATGACTTTATCTTGCTGGAGTTTCATTTTACTTCAGGACGCGTTAATGTCGGAAAACGCACAAAAACACACTAAATCGCGCTTCAGCAGCGCTTACTGGAGAGCGCACGAGAAGATCTGCACTTGAACGTGTAAATTTGAGTGCGTGCAAGAAGTTCTGGGCACGAAGAGGAAATCGGCGCGCAAGCAAAGAGATTCACATGCTCGTATTACATGAATGCTATCTCGCCTTGCAATAATGCGTGTAATATTTGTCTTTGAAATAGTTGGCAGATCTGTGTAAAAAAAAAAGTCCTGCCGCCACTGCTGGAAAAAATCCTAGAGGAAACACTGCTGTATGATGACCGAAATGGCCTTAAACACCCAGCAGGCACAGGACATTGACTTGACGTCAGATTGATATTGTACCCCAGTGTCATGGGGACGTTGCATTTTGTTTGGAATTGAAAATCGGGTTGACATCAGAACCCAACGTCAGGCGACGACATCAATGTCCAACCTAAAACCAACCAAATATCAAAGTCTAATGATGTTACAGCTTGAAATTGTCGGGACGTTACCACTATGACGTCTATCAGACGTTGGATTTTGGTTGCCATACCTGACAAATTAATGTCAGTATTTGAGGTCAACATGACGTTGGTTTAAGATGTTGGCTCAACGTTGGATTTAGGTCACTTTCTAACACAACCTAAAATCAACCAAATATCAACGTCATTTGACTTCGTTATTGGATGTAAAAATAATGTTGTCCTTAGATGCTGGCTAGACATTGAATTTTGGTCACTCGACATCACAACCTAAATCTAACCTAATATTAATGTCTCATGATGTTGTGTGCCTGCTGGGCAATAACTAAATGCACTACAGAATGTTACGTTTACACACATCTACAAATGACATGTAAATGCATCAGCTTTCCACAGCGTAATACTCACTACTCACTACTCTTGAGTACTATTGAAAAGTCTACTTTTTACTCATACTTTGAGTAATATTCACAATAGAGACTTTTACTCCACTTGCACTATATTTTTAGGTAAGTAATGGTACTTTTATTTAGAGTACTGAAAAAAACATACTTTTCCGTGACTATACAAGTCCTTTTACATACGACAGACCAATATTGTGCAAGATATTGTACAAAAAAACCATTTAAAGTTGAAGTTAAAATTGAACTAATTCGTAAAGTGAAATGTGTTCAGCATAAGACGACACAGTAAATGTTTATCAGCTGTTTCAAATCCTGTGGAGAAATTGAATAGAGTTTTCAGCTTCAAAACCTGATGACTGAGCTCCTTAGAAGTGGATGCAATGTCCTTATTTAGATAGCTAAATAAATGTGTGTGTGTGTGTGTGTGTGTGCGTGTGTGTGCGTGTGTGTGTTCAGAAGGGAGGAGGTGCTGGGGTCACTGGTTTTGTAGGAGCAGCCTATTTAGGGAGCACCAGCTGGGAGGATCGTCACACATGGGTCATTACGTGTGTGTGTGTGTGTGTGTGTGCAGGTGTGCCCTATGAAGGTGCTCATGGCACCATGGAGGGATGTAAGTGTTCAGTGACACCTCATTTCACCAGTCGCCTACACACACACACACACACACACACACACACACACACACACACACACACACACACACACACACACACACACACACACACACACACACACACACACACACACACACACACACACACACACACACACACACACACACACACACACAGCTCATATTGCCCTTTTATATGTGATCAGTTCAAGTGAGAAATTCTCAGTGTTTTTGCTCAGTTTTGCCCTAACTATAAAACAAGATCTCTCTCTGTCTTTCTCTGTATGTAACTGAACATCTTTAATAGTTTAATAGTTTATATAATGCATATAAACAATAATAGTTTATTGTTTAGGTGCGTTACTTTGGTTCATTTGAGTATTAGTAGACTGTCTGCTTAATATCTGCTGATTCTGCTCCTTCAACAGACATTTAACTGACTATAAGAAACTTTGCAAGTACATGTCAACTTACACTCTAACCCTAACCCCAACCCTAACAGTCTACTAATAATCTAATGAGAATTAATTGACATCTAGATGTAACGTAGCAAACTGACCATAAAACCAAAGGGACCAAAAATAAAGTGTGACCTGCATTATTTATATGGGTATGCAATGTGACTTTTAAAGAGCATTTTAGGTGTTAAATGCTGATTCTTAGATATTTAAATGATGGTTTAAATTAATATAATAAATTAAAATATAGGGTGGCACGAAGGCTCTGTGACCTCACAGCAAGAAGGCCACTGGTTCGAGCCCTGACTGGGTCAGTTGTTGTTTCTGTGTGGAGTTTGCATGTTCTCCCAGTGTTGGTGTGGGTTTCCTCCGGGTGCTCCGGTTTCCCCCACAGTCCAAACACATGCACTATAGGGGAATTGATCATCTACATTGGCCGTAGTGTGTGTGAATGAGGGTGTATGGGTGTTTCCCAGTACTGGGTTGTGGCTGAAAGGGCATTCGTTGCATAAAACATATGCTGGAATAGTTGGTGCTTTATTGCACTGTGGCGACCCCTGATAAAAAAGGAACTAAGCTGAAGAAAAATTATTGAATAAATGAATAAAATGTAAATATAAATAATACATATTTATTATATTATATTATATTTTAATTTAATATTTTAATTTAAATTAAAATATAATATAATAAAATAAATATGTATTATTCATTCATTTTCTTTTCAGCTTAGTCCCTTTATTAATCTGGGGTCGCCACAGCGGAATGAACCGCCAACCTATCCAGCACGATTTTACTCAGCGGATGCCCTTCCAGCTGCAACCCATCTCTGGGAAACATCCACACACACTTATCCACACTGATACATTATGGACAATTTAGCCTACCCAATTCATCTGTACCGCATGTGTTTGGACTGTGGGGGAAACCAGAGCACCTGGAGGAAACCCACGCCAACACAGGGAGAACATGCAAACTCCACACAGAAACACCAACTGACCCAGTCAGGGCTCGAACCAGCGACCCAGCGACCTTCTTGCTGTAAGGCGACAGCACTACCTACTGCTTCGCCTAAATATGTGTTATATTAAATTATATTTTAATTTAAATTAAAATAGTAAATTTAAATATAATATAATATAATATAATACATATTATATTTTAATTTAATATTTTAATTTAAACTATCATTTAAATATCTACACTGTAAAACAGCCCTGCTTGCCTTAAATGTTTAAGCTGAATCAAACTAATTCCATTGAAGTTTATTGAACTTATATTATGTTAAACTGACTTAAAACAGCTTGCATAACTTAGTAAATTAAGTTAGAACATGATTAACTTAGTTTAATAAGTTACAATTTACTAAACAAATATGTTGTCATGAGTAGTTGGTCATGTAATTTTTTTTTGTGTAAGAATCATCATTTAAGACCTAAAATGCTCTGAAATGTAATATAATATAATATAATATAATATAATATAATATAATATAATATAATATAATATAATATAATATAATATAATATAATATAATATAATATAATAAAATATAATAATATAATATATTATAATATAAAATAATATAATATAATATAATATAATATAATATAAAATAATATAATATAATATAATATAATATAATATAATAAATAAAATATAAAATAATACAATATAATATAATATAATATAAAATAATATAATATAATATAAAATAATATAATATAATATAATATAATATAATATAATATAATATAATATAATATAATATAAAATAATATAATATAAAATAATATAATATAATATAATATAATATAATAAAATAAAATAAAATATAATATAATATATTAAAATATAATATAATAAAATATAATATAATATACTATAATATAATGTAATATAATATAATATAATATAATAAAATATAATAAAATAAAATAAAATATAATATAATATAATATAATATAATATAATGTAATATAATATAATAAAATAAAATAAAATAAAATAAAATATAATATAATATAATATAATATAATATAATATAATATAATAAAATATAATAAAATAAAATAAAATAAATAAAATAAAATAAAATATAATATAATATAATATAAAAACATAATATAATATAATATAATATAATATAATATAATAAAATATAATAAAATATAATAAAATAAAATAAAATAAAATAAAAAATAATATAATATAATATAATATAATATAATATAATATAATATAATATAATATAATATATATACAGTGTTTCCTCTAGGATTTTTCCAGCTGGCAGGACTGGTAGACACAAATCTACCAACTACCTATGGCGATAATTGCGTTCTTTCAATGACAAATGTTGTAAGCGCAGTATTACAAGTCGAGATCGCATTCATGTAATACGAGCATGTGAATCTCTTTGCTTGCGCGCCGATTGCCCCTATAGTGCACAAAACTTTTTGCACGCCCTCAAATATACTCTGCTCAAGTGCAGATTTTCTTGTGCGCACTCAAATAAAAGCTGCTGAAGCACGATTTACTGCGTTTATGTAACAAGTATGTCTCCAACATTTATTAGATTAGCTAGGAACATTTATAATTGCGCCCAACAGACCTACAGAGCGGCATTAATGCGTCCTGAAGTAAAGTGAAACGGCTATAAACTCCAGCATGATAGTCATTGTATGCAAAGCCATAGGCTATACGTAAAGTATAATTATGGAAACTGTGTTCATCTTAACTGAAAACTACGTCGTGTTTGCTGGCCTCCATGGATATATACACTAGATATCGCATAGGGACCCTGAGCATGCGTCAATAGCGCCGCCACATTGGTACAGTGCTCCTAGGACAAACGTCATTCAACCGCACTAGTCAAGACAGTGTGACAATGTGAAGATGCTGGACTTTAGCGCTGTGTTTGCGTTGTAGTAACGAGCAAACAAAGAAAACAAAGCACAAAGGCAGAACATTTCATAGGTAAGATTTAGTTTTTTATGTTTTTGTATGTTATGAACTTTTGTGCTTAACAAGTAATGTTATTGATGATAATACAGTCTCTTGCTGCATTCACCATAAGGCAAAGTAGCACCAACTCGCACTAAATTCTAGACTTACTGTATGCTAGTTTTGTTGAATAAAATAAGCAAACAATGTTATGAAATATGACAAGAAGGTGCTGCCATGCTAGAAACTTGTATTATTGTCAGCTAAGTGAACGAGTCGTTCATAACGGAGATTCATTCACAAACGAATCGCTCCCTCCGTCAGAATGAGAAGTGAAAGCAGGAGAGGGGGGGTGTTTCAGGACATGGATTAGATCATATTAAACAGGGAAGGAGAATAATACATTTCCATGCACACAAACACTCACTCTTTGTCAGGAATGCCCGTGCGGTCACATCCATCAATGTAAAAAAGTGATGTAAAATTATAATATTTCGTAATTGAAAAAAATATTTAATATTTGCATACTGACCACCGGGGAAAACTCCCGATCATAGATATATGTGTATTTCTCTGGCTTTGGATGGCCACAGTCCTCCACTTCACCTTGGTCCCGCATTCATTTCAAAGGAGCGCTACCCTGTACTAAAATGGCGGCTCTATTGACGCATTCGTTCTAATAGACAATAGCAGGGTAGGCAACATCTAGTGTATATATCTATGGCTGGCCTCAAGCATCACGCAACTGTCAGTCAGTCAGTCAGTCAGCATGTCACTTTAAAGGGTTAAACAAATAACGCACAGCACTATGATTACAGAAAAGTTTGTGCTGTTATAATTCTCTAACCTTTTAATACGTTTTGGTGCGATTATTACCCGCTATTAAAAAAACGACTGAATGTTTTTGAATGAGAAGCTGTTACGTCGCCGTGGCGGGATGAATTTTGGTGTGGCACTCCACCATGGAAGAATGAATGTAGTGGAAACCATATAATATATTAAATTATGTGTATTATTTCTATTTATGTTGAATAAATATGATTTCTAAGTTATATTTATTCAACATAAAAGGCTAGATGTAATCATTTTACAAATTAATTCATCGCTGACAAACATGTGTTTGTGCTATTTCTGTATTTAAATAATCCAGTTGATTAAATGCTAGTGGAAGCTTCTCATATGACTGTAAATGATGGCAAAAGTTTATCATGAGAGAAAAATATAATAACATTTTGAAGGACCATTTTACTATTTATTATATTACATTTCTATTTGAAATCCAGATTGATTGGATTTTTAGTATAGTTGAAACTTAAGTTTATAGTAGAAAGTTCAATTAATTTCAGTGTTAAAATCCTTTCATTCATTCATTCATTCATTCATTCATTTTCTTGTCGGCTTAGTCCCTTTATTAATCCGGGGTCGCCACAGCGGAATGAACCGCCAACTTATCCAGCACGATTTTACGCAGCGGATGCCCTTCCAGCCGCAACCCATCTCTGGGAACATCCATACACTCATTCACACTCATACACTACGGACAATTTAGCCTACCCAATTCACCTATACCGCATGTCTTTGGACTGTGGGGAAAACCGGAGCACCCGGAGGAAACCCACGCGAATGCAGGGAGAACATGCAAACTCCAAAATCCTCTCAATCAAATGTATTAATAATATTCATACCATTCATTCATTCATTCATTCATTTTCCTTCAGCTAAGGGCCCTTTATTCATCAGCGGTCACCACAGTGGAATGAACCGCCGACTATTCCAGCATATGTTTTACTTAGCCCTTCCAGCTGCAACTCAGTACTGGGAAACACCCAGACACACTCATTCACACACACACTCATACACTACGGCAAATTTAGTTCACTGAGCCACCCGTATTTATACCAATTCATATTTATTTATTAGGAATACTATCAATTCAGTTTATTTCCAGCAATGGGTAAACATCAAAAATAAGTACATTAGTCAATATTTAGATATCTGCACTGGAATGCACCTCTATTGGGAAAGTGTATGTCAAGAAATAAACTTTTTTTAAATTTCTATATTTGTTCATTCATTCATTCATTTTCAGCTTAGTCCCTTTATTAATCCGGGGTTGCCACAGCGGAATGAACCGCCAACTTATCCAGCATATGTTCTACGCAGATGATGCCCTTCCAGCTGCAACTCATCTCTGGGAAACATCCATACACACTCATTCACACTCACACACTACGAACGATTTAGCCTACCCATTTCACCTGTACTGCATGTCTTTGGACTGTGGGGGAAACCGGAGCACCCGGAGGAAACCCACGCGAACGCAGGGAGAACATGCAAACTCCACTCAGAAACACCAACTGAGCCAGCCGAGGCTCGAACCAGTGACTTTCTTGCTTCTTGCCGCATCACCCATATTATTTTATTAGTTAATAATTAGTTAATCATTTTATATAAATAGTTTTGCAGTGATTAAGGGTGCTTTCACACTTGGTTCAATTGCCTGGACCGTACCCAAGTTCGATTGTCCCCCCTTGCCACCTTCTCGGTTGGTTTGTGTTCACACTGTCTTTTTTCCTTCTGAACCTCGGTACGCTTGCGTCATAGAGCTGCTGTTTTGTTTACGGCTGTTGCTAGGTGACAGTCACGAAAGCAAAGCGCCAAAATGGAGACTTCCGCACATCGCGGTCGATTTGCTTTTACTGAATCATAAGTTTTGGACATACAGAAAGCGACTCGCGTCTGTCTGCTGCAAAAATATTATAAACATTCAGAACATCACACAGTGACTGCAGAAGCTGTTTCTGGAGGAGACAAGCAGACATCACTGTGTATCACTGAGCTTGGCACAGTCCCGATTGTCACAAAGGTACAATACGTGGCGCACACACACACACACACACACACACACACACACACACACACACACACACACACACACACACACACACACACAAACACGAATGAACGTTATGAAAACGATAGTTTGTTGTACAGTTGGCGGTTCACTTCCGCTATTTGGTACGATTGCATTCATACTAGAAGTGAACCGTACCAGAGTTCGCATGAACCGTACCCCAGACCACCTCTTTCAGGCGGACTCTGGTACGGTTCACGGGTGCGCACCCGAGTTCAGAAGACACGTTCACACTAGCTAAACGTACCGTACTATGACGTCAAACGAACCCGGGTGCGGACCAAAAGTGCTAGTGTGAAAGCACCCTCAGTTTGTTTGTTTTCTATGTGTCTATATAGTTTTAGCTTAAGCACAAAGAGTTAAAACTATACATATTACATTATATATATAATTTATAAATATTACATTGACAAATAAAAATAAATAGTTTGTTACTGTAATTATTTTGGTAACACTTTACAAAAGACCTTATTAGTTAATGTTAGTTAACGTGTTTATAATGCACTAAAATGACCAATCTTCTAATGCATTTATTAACCATATAATTTAGTAATGCATTATTAAAATCCATTAACATTACTGTGGCTTCATGGTTGGCTCAGTGGTTAGCACTGTGGCTTCACAGCAAGAAAGTTGCTTGTTCGAGTCCCGGCTGGGTCAGTTGGCGTTTCTGTGTGGAGTTTGCATGTTCTCCCCGTGTTGGTGTGGGTTTCCTCCGGGTGCTCCGGTTTACCCCACAGTCCAAACACATGCACTATAGGGGAATTGATGAACTAAATTGGCCGTAGTGTATGAGTGTGTGTGCGTGAATGTGAGTCTCTATGGGTGTTTCCCAGTCCTGGGTTGCGGCTGGAGGGCATCCGCTGTGGAAAGCATATGCTGGAATAGTTGGCGGTTCATTCCACTGTGGCGACCCCTAATAACTAAGGGACTAAGCTGAAGGAAATTAAATGAATGAATGAATTAAAATCCATAGTTGATCTTGTTATCATCAGTTAATGCACAACAACTAAATGAGTGACTTTTTATTTAAATCTTATTTTATATAGCACCTAAACAAAACTACGGAAGTCCTAAGAGGCCATGCATTAAAATATTTTTTCTCTCGTGATCTCGACATAACAAAAACTTATGTCGTGATCACGACTTTTTTTTTTTTTTGCTTTAATTTATTTATTTATGTATTAATATTATTATTATTATTATTAGTAGTAGTAGTAGTATTAGTATTAATATCTGGCAAATGTCAGGACACCGGCCTTGCAAACAGGGAGAGAATAACTGCAGACGCGCATTCGTCCAACACATTAAAGGCGTTCAGAACAGCCATAATATGAGAGCAAACGCTCGTGCTCCTGATTAATGTACATTCATGATTATGTTCATGTATATGATCATTATTTACAATAATTTGCATCAACTGTTACCATTTTAAAGCAACTCTATGGCGCATTTTTAAAGTTGTAAATAATTTGCGGAAAGGATCAAAGCAGGTGCAGGATCTTCATCATTCTTCATTATTTAATTCATGCATGCAGCAACTTATTTTGCGCCATATAGAGTTGCCTTAAAATGGTAACAGTTGAGGGATTATTATTGTAAATAATGATATATAATCATATACGTGAATATAATCAGAAATGTACATTAATCATGAACACGAGCGTTTGCTCTCATATTATGGCTGTTCTGAACGCCTTTAATGTGTTGCACAAATGCGTGTCTGCAGTTGGGCTATTCTCTCCCTGTTCGCAGGGCCGGTGTAGACTCTCTGGCCAGACATTTGCCAGATATTAATAAATAATAATAATAATAATAATAATAATAAATACATAAATAAAAGCAAAAAAAAATAAGTCGTGATCACGACATAACAACTTTATTAAGTCGTGATCATGACATAACTTTTTGTTATGTCGAGATCACGAGAAAACGAGTTGTTATGTCGAGATCACGACATAACAAGAGAGAAAAAATATTTTAATGCATGGCCTCTTAGGACTTCCGTACAAAACTACCACCTTACTAACGATAAATACTCAGGAAATTAGAAGTTTATTGAGTTAAAATCATAGCTTATGGTTCATTAATATTGATAATTATACCTTAACATAAAGTGTGATCAATAATCCTACTGAAAACCGGGCAGAAAAGTCGAAAAATAACCCCAAATCTGACTGTGTTCCCCTGAGCTCAGATTGAGCAAGCGTTGAGCAATAGCACAGTCCTGCAGGACTCGCGGCTGAGATTAAACTATAAATCAGAGGCGGATTGACCTTTAGCAAAACAGCCGTCAGTAAACACACACGCGCCGGGCCTTTGCGTTTGTGTGTGTGTTGTTTGCGCAGGTAAAGCGATCCACCTGAGAGTGTTTGTTGCTTCAGAAGCGTCTGGAATAAAGCACAGCGGCCGTGTGCAGATGTGCAGCTGAAAACATCTGTGTTTGTCAGAGAAGATCTGTGTGTAAATGATCAGAAACGCTGCTGTTTGTCTGACGTTCCCCGAATAAACACTGAGCGTATGCAGACTACTGTGATTAAAGAAGTCTTCTGTTGTTGGTTTTGTGTGTGTGTGTGTGTGTGTGTGTGTGTGTGTGATTGCTACAGAAAGCAATTCTTTAGTTATTTATTTGAAAAAAAGCTAAAGAAACACCATGGAAGGCTCACTCAAGAAAGATTTTTACTGCTTGTTCAAACTACTTATTTAAAATGAGCTGAATCAACACAAATACTTGATTTTTTTTTTTTGAGACAACT
Organism: Danio kyathit; assembly: GCA_903798195.1. Taxonomy (NCBI): domain Eukaryota; kingdom Metazoa; phylum Chordata; class Actinopteri; order Cypriniformes; family Danionidae; genus Danio; species Danio kyathit. Next base: position 2,359,154 of record LR812539.1, read on the forward strand.
TAATTATTTGAGGTTGAATCCACTTCAATTTGTAAAATAAAGTAATTCATCAATTTGTGGGCGGCACAGTGGCGCAGTAGGTAGTGCTGTCGACTCACAGCAAGAAGGTCGCTGGTTCGAGCCTCGGCTGGGTCAGTTGGCGTTTCTGTGTGGAGTTTGCATGTTCTCCCTGCGTTCGCGTGGGTTCACGTCCGGTTTCCCCCACAGTCCAAAGACATCTGGTACAGGTGAATTATAGGCTAAATTGTCCGTAGTGTATGAGTGTGAATGAGTGTGTATGGATGATTTCCAGAGATGGGTTGCGGCTGGAAGGGCATCCGCTGCGTAAAAACATGCTGGATAAGTTGGCGGTTCATTCTGCTGTGGCGACCCTGGATTTATAAAGGGACTAAGCCGAAAAGAAAATTAATGAATGAATAATCAATTTGTGGGCGGCACGGTGGCTCACCGTGGCCTCACAGAAAGAAGGTTGCTGGTTTGAGCCCCGGCGTTTCTGTGTGGAGTTTGCATGTTCTCCCTGTGTTGGCGTGGGTTTCCTTCAGGTGCTCCGGTTTTCCCCACAGTCCAAACACATGCCCTATAGGGGAATTGATGAACTAAACTGGCTGTAGTGAGTGTGTGAATTAGGGATGCAACGATACCATTTTTTTGGAACCGATCCAATCTCAATACCAAAATTCTGACTATCGATTGATATAGATCCGATCCCGATACTGTGCCGTGTACTGTGTTTTTTATTTTAATTATTATTATTTTTTTAGGCATTATACAGTTTCTAGTACTGGTGATAAACTCAAATAATATATCTTCTTTAGTTAAAAATAACAGACCTATAGGGCTATACATGACAGACGGCACAATCTAACTGAAAACATGATGCTTGCTGTAAACTAGGCTACATTATTTGAGCATTCATTATGATATTGATCTGTTGTGGTCCAGCTTATTTTTCCTTTTTAAATTTTAAGATTTTTCTTTGAAATCTGCAGTAGGCTACAGTGACGGCTGGTCAAAAGAGGGCGCTGGGGCGCCGCCCCCGTCAAGTTAGACTCCTTTAATATGTCAATATTTATTATCACAAATATTAACAAAATAAACTGATTTAATTATAACATTCTAACATTTATTGTAGTCATACTAACATTTATTGAAAAAAAATGTATGAACAATATTTGTTCATATGTGTGCGGGGCGCCGGACTAATGGGTGTCTATGTAGGTACACAAACTTTTGCAAAGCACGTGATATGACGATAAGCTCTAATTGGCCTGTTTTAAATTGTCTTTGGGGCGCATCGCTCTGCGTCCCGAACCCTCCCATTTTTGTTGTTAGAACGAATCATATTTGTTTTTATATGATTGGCCTTATGTGATTGGACCATTCTCACTATGTGATTGGACCATTCTCACTTAGACCGTTCACGCAACAGCAGCTCGTCAGATAGCTGTGCTGACCTTTAATCATATAATGAAAGCAAGTGCAAGATGAAGGAAAATTCTGTTGTATCTTTGCAAAGATATCCGTTCACAAGGCGTTTGGATGAAGAAAAAAAAAGAATCAAGGAGCTTGGACCAGATCGACCTTCCTTGCAAAACTAATGAAAACAAATTCACCAGTAGTCAAGTGATGGCGAGCGCGAGTACACTCGGGGGTTTTCCAGCCTTTTACTGTTTCCGTGTTTGCTGTTTCAAACAGCATGACGCAAGAGAGGCTGAATGCATTGGCCATGCTGTCAATAGAGAAGAGACTGGTGACTGAGATGACTGACTTTAACCAAAAGGTTATTGAGAAATTTTCAAGCTAGAAAAAAAGGAGAGCAAAATTAATTTTTAAGTAGTGCTACTGGCCAGTGATTAGGCAACATTTGTTTGTGTGTGTGTGTGTGTGTGTGTGTGTTTACTGATTATCTTGATTACTTCATTACTGATAAACCCAAATTGAACTAAAATGAACTGATTTGTGATACATTTATTGTATGCTTTAGTTCTTTTTGTTTTTTGGTACATCACCTGAAAAATGGCTTTTAAAATGTGCCCCCCTCACATTTTTTAACACCAGCCGCCACTGGTAGGCTACCACTATTGACAGTATTCGTTGGTAAAATAACCAGCCTTTTAGCAAAGCTTGATATATTCCTGCAGGTTTGACGCAGAGTAAACTAAACTGTCTGAGACGAGCTTTACTTAAAGGGTCACGAAACACCAGAACACATGTTTCAAGCTGTTGACAGTCATATATGTGTCCCACGCTGCTATAAACACTATTAGGACACATATATTGCACTAAAAAGTGAAATTTTGGTTGTTTTTGCGTTATTTTGAGCAAATTCGTTCTTCCGGTTTGAAACTAATTTTTGAAGCTGCGTCACGGACGTTAGATACTTGTATGTAATCCAGCGTGGAGACTGCATGTCTGTACCGGCGAGTACATCGTGACGTCTCTGAGTGTGCGGCGTTAATTCATGAGAAAGACTAGGTTCAAACCAATCAGCGCGCTCTATTGTGTATGCGGTGCAACTTCATTAATATGCATGAAAGCTTCGGAGACTGTTGTACCTGTTACAGTGTTCAGACGACAGAGAGACGCCACGTTGTGTTGCCAAAACAAGTGGAAGAGCAAGAATTTGGAGACACGGGTCATCAGTAGGGCCAGACGGAATCTGCGGACGTTTTTTGCTGCTTCTGCGAAGAATTTTGGTAAAAATCTGCGGATTTCTGCGGAATTATTTTGTGAGTATCATAACTAAAACCTTAATATGTGAAATAAAAAATAATATCTTTTTAACTTTCATTTAATTTTTCTAATGCAAATCCAATTAGATTAACTGTAAATAGTTAATTGTAAGTAAATAAACAGAATTTCTCTGAAAATCTGCGGAATTCTGCGCGCGCAGATTCCGTGTGGGCCTAGTCATCAGTGTTGCGTTTATTAGTGTGCTGCATTTATTAATGTGCTGCAACGAAGGTTTTGTTTTTATTTTCTCTGCTATGAGAGCGCAGCTGGACTCAAATGTGGATTACAGTGCACACGACAGAAATGCGTTTGTAAGGAACATTTTTTACCCGAGAGCTTTTCGCATCTGGAAAGGATTTGCCGCTCATCTCCTTTTAAAAAAAGACACAGTTCCAGTATGATTGTCCTGTCTCTACAGATTTGGTAGGTGTGTGTGTGTGATCAGTGCCCTTTGTTTGTTCATTCAGATGGCAAAGTTAGTTCGAATCATCAGCAGTGCTCTTTCAGTGTTTAAAGACAGACCTCAGTCAAAATGATTTAGTTACTGAGTTTACAGCATGTTAATATCACTGCAATATTATAGTACAATATTATAGACTGAGGCAACGCAGTGGCGCAGTAGGTAGTGCTGTTGCCTCACAGCAAGAACGTCGCTGGGTCGCAGGTTCGAACCTCGGCTGGGGCTGGGTCAGTTGGCATTTCTGTGTGGAGTTTGCATGTTCTCCCTGCGTTCGCGTGGGTTTCCTCCGGGTGCTCCGGTTTCCCCCACAGTCCAAAGACATGCAGTACAGGTGAATTGGGTAAGCTAAATTGTCCATAGTGTATGAGTGTGAATGTGTGTGTGGAAGTTCCCAGAGATGGGTTGCGGCTGGAAAGGCATCCGCTGCGTAAAATCGTGCTGGATAAGTTGGTGGTTCATTCCACTGTGGCGACCCCGCAAGGGACAAAGCCGACAAGAAAATGAATGAATGAATGATTATAGACTGAAAGATCCGCTGTAAATGCTGCTCTCCGAATGTAAACATGTAAACACCACAATCAAACTATTCCAGTCGTGCAGGATTTTCGCCGCATTTTGTGACTTGATAGTCTATACACACACGGCTTTCTGACGTTACCTACCGAGTGCATCTAAGTTACAGAGAAATGCGGAGGGTTTTTTTCTCCCATTCGCCATGCGGTATCAAACACTTGCTTAAAACTCCACTCTCCAGCAGTTCCTCACTTTCAATATCTCGATTGTCACGGGCGACATGCAGGAAATGTTCCTGAATAAAAAGTGAAAGTGCTGAACTGCAGTTAAAGTCCACAAATTAATAATTTGGCAAATAATTCGATTACTGATGTCCATGTAAACACAGTCACTGTCTTTCTCCCCTGCGTCTGCGTGCCCAAACAGAAACTCCCATATTTGCAAAACCTTCCCTCTTTCCCTCCCCCGACACTCCCACCTAAACAGAGCTGGACACGCCCACTTTCCTGACTTTTTCCAAAGTAGAGGTGTGAAAACACCCTGCTGAGACAGGGGGGTTTCATGGCCCTTTAATAATCCTTCACCAAATCTCGCCGTGAGTGAGACAGAGAAAGTTCAAAACAAGGTCCGCTTATATGCTTCAGCACCAAAACACAAACTGGTCTGTTAAGTAAAATATTAATATAAATAAAATGACAGTGAAATATTCACAGTTTCAGAGTAGCCTATTAGGCTAAATCATTTTCTGTTAATAACCATCCATATTGCGCCGTCAGTTTCACTTTTATTAGTTTAATCAGCTACTTTGACCACAGTGAGCCAGGCTTTACAAACTATTCGCAGCACTTAAAGTATTCCCCTCGGAAGAATAAACTCAGTTGTAAGAATGAGAGAACAGAAACTCACTATGAGAATAATCTTACGGAGCGGCGCACATCGCGTCTGCACAGCCAGCATGTAAAGCTGAGACACAGCGCGCAGCCCTCCGGTGTCTGCGGTCATTTCCAAAACAGCAGCTCAAAGGGAAGAAATCAGTGCGTTAAGGGTCTGTCCAATGTATTATTGAGCCTTTACTAATTAAACATATCAGGTAGGTCTACTTTGTGTGTGAAGAGCAGGTAATAACCCTCTCCACTATATTGTTGTGAATGCGATCTGCTGATCTAACAGACACATGATTTACAAACAGCAATCAACTCCATGTTGCAGGTCAAAATGAACCCATTTAATGCAGAACTAAAGGCATTTCTCCACTGAGTATTTAAACTAACAGGAACAAATAGTCTTGGAGAAAGTTTTTCGAGTTGTTATGAACGCGACACGCAGTTTGAATTGTGAATGAATAGAGAGTGATGGACAGGCGCAGCGGCAGGAAGCGCTGAACTGAACATGAGTTTAAACACTTGAATATTCATCTGTACTTTACATTAAACTTTAGAATGGCTTCAGAGCATTTGTGATATAGTAGCCTACATGACAACTTTCTACTGCCTTATAATAGGCTACCTTCATGGCTTAGTTGGCTTATAAACACAGAATATAGATCGGATTTGGATCGATACCCGATCCAGCAAAAATATGCGATATCTCTAGTGTGAATGAATGTTTCCCAGTATTGGGTTGCAGCTGGAAGGGCATCTGCTGTGCAAAACATATGCTGGAATAGTTGGTGGTTCATTCCTCCGTGGCGAGCCCTGATAAATAAAGGGATAAAGCCTAAGGAAAATGAATGAATGATCTTCCTTAGTGTTCGACAGAAGAAAGAAACTCAAACAGGTTTGAAACCCCTTGAGGGAGAGTAAATAGTGAGTAAATGTTCATTTTTGGGTGAACTACCCCTTTAAATTGCCAGAAGCAGTTTATTAGATGTGTATTTCTAGAGCGTGTGATGGATGTTTGTCAGTGAGAAAGAGTCTGTTTCTGTCTGTAATCAGGATCCTGGTCTTGTGTTTTATGAGTCTAACAGCAGGTCCAGGATCATAAACGTGCTGAGAGAAACGTGCATGAACTGGGAACTGTGTGTTTGCGTGTTTGTCTGTGTGTGTGTGATCTGCATCATGCAATATTTAACAGTAAATCTGCTTTTGACATCAGGGTCATGTAATGATGACTTCTATGATATGCAGTTGTGCTTGAAATAGGGCTGCACGGTTCAGCATCAATGTCGCAATGTGTGCATCCGCAATAGTCACATCACAAGATATGTTAAGTCTGAATTATAGTTGACCAGGAGCTGCAAATTAATTGCATTGGTCACACCTTATTTTGACGGTCCGTTTGTTGAATTTAAGTTTCATTGCTAATTCTCATTAGATTATAAGTAGACTGTTAGGTTGGGGTTAGGGTTAGTGTAAGTTGACATGTACTTGCAAAGTTTCTTATAGTCAGTTAAATGTCTGTTGAAGGACAGTTAAATGTCAGTGTCAACAGATATTAAGTAGACATTCTACTAATACTCAAATGGACCATCAAAATAAAGTGTTACCATTGCATTTAATTAATGTATTTATAAGGAATTTAAGGCTGGCATGGCGTCTCAGTGGTTAGCACTGTGGCCTCACAGCAAGAAGGTTGCTGGTTCGAGTCCCGGCTGGGTCAGTTGGTGTTTTTGAGTGGAGTTTGCATGTTCTCCCCGTGTTGGTGTGGGTTTCCTCCGGGTGCTCCGGTTTCCCCCACAGTCCAAACACATGCGCTATAGGGGAATTGATCAACTGAATTGGCCGTATGAGTGTGTGTGTGTGTGTGAGAGAGAGAATAAGTGTGTTTGGGTGTTTCCCAGTACTGGGTTGCAACTAGAAGGGCATCCGCTGCGTAAAACATATGTTGGAATAGTTGGCGGTTCATTCCGCTGTGGCAACCCCTGATAAATAAGGGACTAAGCTGAAGAGAAATTATTAAATGAATGAATAAATATGAAATTTAGATGATTTATGCAACTAAAACAAATGGTTTTCTCACTTCGAATTTTGGTCTTGTTTCTAGTCCAAATATCTACATTTCAAAGCAAAAACAAAATAATTTCACTTACCCCACTGGCAGATCATTTTACTTGTTTTTAGGAAAAACTCTTAATTTTGAATTATTTCTTCTGAAGTTGAAAACAAAGTGAAGTTTATTTATAAACTAATTTCGAGAGGATCACGTGCTTATGATTGCTAGCGGCTGGACCCGCATTATCCAAATCACAATGCACCAATCAGACGATTCCTAGGCTACTATAAATACCCCGGGTTACGTATCACCGATATCTTTGCTTTGAAGAATCCCCCCCTTCCACCCCTACTCCTCCTCCTTCCTAGATGGGTGACACGGTGGCCCAGTGCTTAGCACTGTTGCCTCACAGCAAGAACGTCTCTGGTTCCAGGCTTTACCAAACCAGCAGACGTTTCTGTGCGGAGTTTCCACGTTCTCCCCGTGCTCACGTGGATTTCCCCCGGGTTCCCCGGTTTCCTCTCACTGATCAAAAACATGCAACCTAAGTCATTGACTAATCTAAGGCCCCGTTTACACTAATACGTTTTAGTTTTAAAACGCATAAGTTTTGCTACGGTTACGCCATCCGTCCACACTACGCCGGAGTTTTTGAGCCCTGAAAACGGAGCGTTTTGGAAACGCTGGAGAGGCCGTTTTCATTCTGAAACGCTGCTGCTCCGTCTCAGCGTGGATGAGGGAAAACGGAGACATCTGAAAACAGAGGCGGGGCTGCAGACATTCACCTCTCTGATTGGGGCTTTTTCCTCAATATTAAGTAGCCTTCACACAGTTCAGTCCTGCATCCTCTCCGTGTAAGTTCAGACTTCGCAAGTTTGATATGGAAAACAAACTCCCGAGTGTGTACTTTATAAAGTCATTCACATCACCCTGGCTATGCTGTTTCACTATCTTAACAATAAAATGAAAACATGATGTGAGGAACTGCCTATTTTCACTTTGATATTAGCAACAACAGACATCAAAAATGTTGAGGCGTCGTGTAGCTGCATGATATGAGCGTCATCTTCAAGCATATAACATATAACCTATAACATTAGGCTACTGCCTCCTTTCATTTTCATTGAAAATACGAAACATACACTCTCTTTCACTGAATATCCGTTTTAATGATTTAAATTTAATTTAAATTTGATTTAATTTAATGCCATTATAAGAGTATAACGCACAATAAGTTTATACAATAGAGAAAATAAAGGCAAACAATCAGTCAGATGTGCAGAATCGGTGTACGCGGTTACATTAATTAATATTTAACCTAACTTATCTTTGCGCTCAGCCAAAGCACGTTACCTGAGAACAAGTAATAGATTCAAAAGACCAAAGTCGGGGAATATGTCGCTAGATATAGACAACAAGATGAATTAAATATCACGTTTAACAAATATAGTGAGATTAGATCCAGCGGTAGATCCGTGATGAACAGTCCGACTTGCGCAGCTCTCATGTGGGTGTGTGTGCGCTCAAAGCACGCTGCAGCGCATGCCAGAGAGTGTGTGTGTGGTCACGTGATGTGCGTTTTCACCGTTTGAGTGTAGACGGAGAGCTGTTCAGAAACGCTGGGTGAAACGCTAGTGTGGACGCGGATCATTTTTATTCTAAAACGCCGTTTTAAAACTAAAACGTACTAGTGTAAACGGGGCCTAAATCAACACCATAGACTTGCTCCTACCTAGTACTTATCTCTTTAAAGAGAAACTACTATCTGCTCTTCAGCCACTATGACAGGGGAGTTCTCGAGATCTACCTGAGCTCAAACTCCCCTCTCACCTTGCAACAGGAGAGAGCCCCGGGCTCGAGGATCTTATGAGCTCAGGGCTCTCTCCCGGGACAGCATGCCAAACAAGCTTTATAATCAGTCATCAGCTAAGAATATTTAGATATGTGGACAAGAAACGAGACAATAAGAAAACAACACGAGCTCATTGTGGATACGTACCCCTGTCTACATTTCTGGAGAGCGTATTCCAGTAGAGTTGCATGTGAAATATACTGAGGAAAGTTCAAACAGTTAAGCATCCTTGTGATCAGATAATTATTTTTTGTTTGTTTTTAATGTCAAATTCAATGAAAAGGCACCTGTGAAATGATATTCGGCAGAAATGCACTGCTTTAAAGTGGACCGATTCTGCAAAAATCACTTTTATATGGGGTTTAAACAGTTGTCCGTCAGCAATGTGTGAATATCTCCAGCCTCTAATAGTGAACATGAATTAATTGTATTTGTTATAATCAGACTTGATAAAAACAGTCTGCAGAAACACCTTGATTGACATTCTCCTTTTGTATGATGACATCAAAGGGGGAAATCCCCGCCCACTAGTGCCCATCTCTCCCTCATTAGCATAAACAGCCTTAAGTGAGAAGCAGCCGTCTGTCCAATAGCCATTAGAGTTTTGAATCTGCCGCTATGCTGCTGCATAGGCATTTGTAGCTCCGCCCTCTTCTGAAAAGAGCAATTGGAATTTAAAGCGACAGTCACCAAAACACCACAATCAGGATCAAAGGCTAATAGGGTCAGTTTCAGAGAGCTAGAGAACATTATCTGTGTGATATTTTGAGCTCAAACTTCACACACGCACACACACACACACACACACACACACACACACACACACACACACACACACACACTGGAGACATATTTTACATCCTTACATTAACTTTACATTGTTTGCGATCAGCCATCACTAGTGTGTGTGTGTGTTTGTGTGTGTGTGTGTGTGTGTGTGTGTGTGTGTGTGTGTGTGTCGGCGCAGCTGCTGGAGGCTCTCAGTCGGGTGTGTGTTGTTTCTAGATTATTTTAGTTCTGTTGTGAGATGACCTACTTTAAGAAAACAGCACAATCTCAGAGTCCACTTCTGCTGTTCACATTGTGATGGACACACACACACACACACACACACACACACACACCACCACCATAAATCACAAAAATAAGACAATCAACAAATGCAGACAGCAAACAGAAAAACATTCATTCATTCATTCATTTTTTATTCGAGTTGCTTTATGCATCAGGGTTCGCCACAGTGGATTGAACCACCAACTATTCCAACATATGGTTTACACAGCAGATTGCAACTGCAACCCAGTACTGGGAAACACCCATACACACTCATACACACACACACACACACACACACACACACACACACACACACACACACACACACACACGCTCATACACTACGGCCAATAAGTTCATTAATTCCCCTATAGCGCATGTGTTTGGACTGTGGGGGAAACCGGGAAAACATGCAAACTCCTCACAGAAACACCAACTGACCCAGCCGAGACTCCAACCAGCGACCTTCTTGCTTTTGCGACCTTTTTCTTCTACTTTTTCTTCGTGTGTGTGTGTGTGTGTGTGATCATGCGTGCATGTCTGTGAAGTGTTCGTGCATGTGTCTGTGTGGGTATAGTATTCAAGTGTGTGTGTGTGTGTGTGTGTATACCTGTGGATTTAACACACATGTGTATCAGGGCCAATGAGGAGAATCTTTTTGGACAAACATAAGAAACAATTATTCATAATTAAACATCAGAAAAGCACACGGGCAGATTCCTATTAGCGCAGCGGTTTAAGCCATCTCCAGCCCTGGCACTGCTCTGAAGTCTATTACAAATTACAAGCTCAAATTGAATTTGGCTGGAGTTTGAACGGACCAACCTGCCAGTTTTTTATTCCCATTTAAAGTGATCCACTCGAGTGTGTGTGTCACAGGATGCACGCCTCTCGCTCGTCCTTTTTCCTTTGATGTCTTTCCCAAAATTCATTTCGCTCCATTAGATAAATCATTAAACGTCTCATTTACGTCTCGTTTTCAAACATGATGCAAAAAAAAGGGGAGCCGTCTTTACGCCAGTTATTTCCAGACCTCAGTTCAGAAGGTGCATGACGGAAAACATCAAAATATCACTCATTAACACATTGCACTTGCGTTTGACTTCTATAGGGCTCTATTTTAATGATCTAGGCGCAAAGTCTAAAGCTCATGGCACAAAAGCATTAAGAGTGTGTCTGAATCCACTTTTGCTATGTTAAGGATGGATAAATCCGCTCTGTGCCCGGCGCATGGTCTAACAGGGCTGTGCTTATTCTCTTAATGAGTTCTGGGTGTGTTTTGAGCATAACGTGCATTAAACCAATCAGAGTCTCATCTCACATTCCCTTTAAGAGTCAGTTGCGTCGCTCCATGGTGCATTTGCTATTTACATGGCGGACTCTGTAAGAGTAAAAACTAAACGCTTCACTAGCGAGAAAACAGTTAAAATCTGTTGTAACCTTGCAAGGTTTAGGGCTCTATTTTAATGATTCAATTCAATTCATCTTTATTTGTATAGCGCTTATACAATGTAGATTGTGTCAAAGCAGCTTCACATGGAAGATTATAGTGAATTGAAACAGTGTCAGTTCAGTTCAGTTTTCAGAGATTAAGTTCAGTTCAGTTTAGCTCAGTTCAGTGTGGGTTAATAATCACTACTGAGAGTCCAAACACTGCAGAGCAAATCCATCCATGCGCAGCTCTACAGATCCCGAACCATGCAAGCCAGTGGCGACAGCGGCGAGGAAAAAACTTCACCAATTGGCGAAAGTGAAGATTTAAAAAACCTCGAGAGAAACCAGGCTCAGTTGGGCACGACCATTTCTCCTATGGCCAAACGTCTTGTGCAGAGCTGCAGTCTAGGCGCAGGAAGCTGGACCTCAGCGAAGACTCGTCTGTCCTTGGAGCATCACAGGAGTCAGTCTCATGCTCTCACTCCACGACGACCACCACAGCAGCTGCTCAGGATACGGCCTGGTCCAGAAAACCTTGGGATCATCTCGTCACTGGTCTTGGATCGCATCAGTGGCACTGCATGATCTAGGTGCAAAGTCTAAAGCTCATGGCGCAAAAGCATTAAAGCTGTATCTGAGTCCACTCTTGTTATTTTAAGGATGGATAAATATGCTCTGCGCCCGGCGCATGGTCTAACAGGGCTGAGTCTCGTCTCTCATTCCCTTTAAGAGTTAGTTGCGTCGCTCCATGGTGCATTTGCTATATACATGGCAGACTTTGTAGGTGTAACCCCCATAGAAATGGGTTTACCAAATGGTGTAGTCACCTATGGGTTCCTGTAGAGGGCGCTCCCCAACTTCTAGAGAGAAAGCCGGTTTTCCTTTTCTTTTGTTGACACAGTCAGTGAATGTTTCTGAACATGCACGCGGTCGAGTCTGAGTTGACATAAACCGGTGAATTGTGCTGTATTTCATTCATTCATTCATTTTCTTGTCGGCTTAGTCCCTTTATTAATCCGGGGTCGCCACAGCGGAATGAACCGCCAACTTATCCAGCACGATTTTACGCAGCGGATGCCCTTCCAGCCGCAACCCATCTCTGGGAAACATCCACACACTCATTCACACTCATACACTACAAACAATTTAGCTTACCCAATTCACCTGTACTGCATGTCTTTGGACTGTGGGGGAAACCGGAGCACCCGGAGGAAACCCCATGCGAACGCAGGGAGCAGTGGCGTTGCGAGGGGGGGGCTTTGGGGGCTTGAGCCCCTGATGTATTGTCAAAAGCCCCTGATCTTTTGGAATATGTTGCACGGAAATAAAAATAGGTTGTATAACATTTATTTTGTTATCTAAGTACTTAAAAGTACCACATACATCACGCGTGTTCCACTTAACGCAGTGATTGTGTCGGGCAGCTGTTCAGTAGTACCTGTTTCTACCGGCAGGTGGGAGTGGCACTGTTGTCACATGGTGTTAAAAAAAATCCCGCCCCTGCATCATTCATTCATTATTTTGAGGAGCTGAAGCTGATGAGGTAATAATACAACTGTTTTGCGAAACTGAATAGTTCTAAATACTGATGAGGCTTAATATTTGTTTTCACAGTATAAAATGTGTGTAGTTTTGGAGAAATAAAATAACTGTAATCAATAAAATGTGCGTCATATAAATGTAAATACATGCTAATTAGTCAGAAAAACGTCAATTGTACTAGCTTTCTAGATATGATATAGATATCTAGACATATTTATCTAGATATGATATAGCCATTTGTTTCTGTAATAGTTAAATCACAGTGAGTTCATGCATCTAGCATATTATTTTATAGCTATATTCTACTGTAAGATGCTGTCAGTTAGCATCGAATTATAAATCGACTTTAATCTTATGAAAATACCTAAAATGGCTGGATGAACACATATAAACCATTTATTGTCGCAGTCATGAAAAATAAAGCCTTTTTATGTTTATTCAGATTCTATTTTCATTCATTCAACTACAGCAAAGGCTGGATGTCTTCATCCATATTAGGGATTTCCTGGAATGTTCTGCTACTTTTGTGAGGCATATATAGAATTTCTTCTCAAGTATGAATGAAACAGGCATTACATGCATTTAAAGTGCTACAATGCCCACATCAACCTATTTTGAGGAAAACTGAAAAAAAATTTCCCTCTTAAGAAATTTGAAGTAAACATATTTCTAGCATATATATCTTTATTTTTTTTTTTTTACTATTTTTGATACAATTGTTACTATATCAAAACGAGTAGCCTATTGAATATTAATATTTTGCAAGGTATTGAATTTAGAAATTCCAGTATTTTGACAACACTACACCTTAGATAATCACTCTGTCCAAATGAACAGTATCTTTATATCACATTGGATAACTCACACTATAAAATAAATCATATTTTCAGATTTGAGGACATGCAGAAAATTACATTATTTTCAAAAACCAAACAGAAACTGCAAATCAGGAGGAGATAGGAGGCTCAAGCGGTAGGATGTGGCTCATAACAGTCTAGTAAATGAGAAGTGGGTTAATTTATCAATGTTTTTTCTTTTTTTGGTGTTACAAGTCACAAAGCTTCACAATTTAGGTATTGTTAAAAGACTGTCAACTCAAAAACCTTTTATTTATTATTAAATCATTTATAATCCTATTATTAAGATTAGAGTAGATCACCTTTTGAAAGTGGGGGTATTTTAGATTTTAGCAGGGTGAATTAGAATTGTTTTTTTTTTTTTTTTGATGGGGGGGTCTTTGGGGCTAAGCCTCTTATCTCTTTCGACCCTAGCAACGCCCCTGGCAGGGAGAACATGCAAACTCCACACAGAAACGCCAACTGACCCAGCCCAGCCGAGGTTCGAACCTGCGACCCAGCGACGTTCTTGGTGTGAGGCAACAGCACTACCTACTGCGCCACTGCATCGCCTGTGCTGTATTTCATTTAAAACATCGACTGAACTACACTTTTGATCCTTTTGATCTTTCTCCGATTGTTTTTTTTCTGTTGAGATATAAAATGGAACTAAAGATGGCGTGCCCAGCCCAGTGAGTGTAACGGTCATGAAAGTGGTGTGGCCAGCCGTGAGATCTGTTACAGTGTGAGCTGATCAGCTGAATCGTTCGTTAACCCAGCTGATAAGGAGATTCATCTATTTCAACTGTACCGGTAGGAATATTGCATTTATTCAACGCACCTACATCCAAGGAGCGGAAGCATTCGCGTGAAATCCAAGTTGTGCTTTGGAACTTGACTGTTGGACTGTTTGGTTCGTATACCGCATTGAGGAACTGATATTGGACTCTGACTCAATTAAGTAATGGAGCATCCGTCTGAACAAAAGCACATGGACCGAACGGGTGTATTTCCTTTATATTGTGTCATTTCATTTAATTTGGAAGCTTTTCATGTCCTTCCTTTTTAACTCATTTCTTTTATTTTAATCCTTATTGGAGTACCCCATTGATGTTTAGATTGTTTATTGTGAGTCTTTTGCAATAAATCAGTTAATTGTTCAACTCCTTCATCCTTCATTAAGCTACCCCTGTGGAACCTAGCTATATTGTGGTACTCGTAGTGCTGGTCCAAGTCTAAAAGTGCTACTCAAATGTAAAAACTGAACGCTTCACTAGTGAGAAAACAGTTAAACAGAGCATCTGCAGCGTGAGGATAAAGAACGAGCCTCCTCCATTCAGCCTCTCTACTTTCTCTTTACTCCTTTACTTTGGTGGAGTAAGGAAGCGGTGGAAACTCACTCCACTGAACACATCCATTAGCCCACATATTTAATTTCCTTTGTTAAGTACAAAGATTTGTGTCTAAATTCAGTTCTAATCTCCAGCAAAGGAATAAATGAACAATAATAACAAAGTGTGACTAAAGATCTGAGTGGTCTGTTAGGTTTGTATTCAGTGAGCATATCTGTAATGTATTGAGGTCCTAGACGATTTAGTGATTTATAGACAAGTAATAATGCTTTAAAATCTATTCTGAATGTAACTGGGAGCCAGTGTAAAGACCTGAGGACAGGTGTGATGTGCTCTGATTTCTTGCTTCTGGTCAGAATCCTGGCCGCAGCGTTCTGGGTGAGCTGCAACTGTCTGACTGTCTTTTTGGGAAGTCATTTTAGGCAAAAAAAAAATTGGGATTCTTATTTTAGCCAGAATCATGCAGCCCAATATAGCATTGCAAACTATCACAAATGTTCATAAAAGTCACTTTTAACAGAGGTTTCAAGGTTCAAATTTGTCAGAAGAAAGATCAAGATCCCAATAATGTGATGCAAAAGCAGAAATAAACAGGGAAAAATAAAAACACGAATCACAAAATATGGAAAACTGCTAATTTACGGATATTTTAAAAAAATCTTCTTTCCATTAAACAGAAAATAGGAAAAAATATACAGGAGGGGCTAATAATCTGACTTCAACTGTTTGTGTGCACAAATATATTATTATAAAGCATCCTGTCGAACATATGAATTTATAAGAGAGATCTGAACTTATTTACGCTGTACTTGAATAACATTTAACACTGCTCGGTGGCTCTGTCGTCAGCATTGTGGCCTCCAAGCAAGAAGGTCACTGGTTCGAGTCCCGGCTGGGTCAGTTGGCGTTTCTGTGTGGAGTTTGCATGTTCTCCCCGTATTGGCGTGGGTTTCCTCCGGGTGCTCCGGTTTTCCCCACAGTCCAAACACATGCGCTATAGGGGAATTGATGAACTAAACTGGCCATAGTGTATGAGTGTGTGTGTGTGTGTGAGTGTGTATGGGTGTTTCCCATTACTTGGTTGCAGCTGGCAGGGCATCCTCTGCGTAAAACATATTCCGGAATAGTTGGCGGTTCATTCCATTGTGGCGACCTCTGATGAATTAGAGACTAAGCTGAAGGAAATAATCTTTATTGCTCTTATTTTTTCATAATTATTATCTATATTAATATTATTATTTTAATTATCACTATTATTATTAAAAATAATATAATAATATTAATAATAATAATCTTCATATTTATTTAAAACAATGATCCCTTTAATGGTGTTGTTGTTATTATTATTAATAATCTTTTATACAATTATCCCATAAATAAGGTAATATTTTTTATTATTATTTTACTATTTCTATGATAATAATACTACTAATAATACTAATTATTAATGCTACTAATAATACTAATTATTAATGCTACTAATAATACTAATTATTAAAAAATAATTTTAATTTTTTTTATAATTATCCCATAAATAACCTATTATTATGAATAATATAAATAATAAAAATAAGCGACATGGTGGTGCAGTAGGTAGTGCTGTGGCCTCACAGCAAGAAGGTCTCTGGTTCAAGTCCCGACTGGGTCAGTTGTCATTTCTGTGTGGAGTTTGCATGTTCTCCCCGTGTTAGTGTGGGTTTCCTCCGGGAGCTCCGGATTCCCCCACAGTCCAAACACATGTGCTATAGGGGAATTAATTAAATTAAATTCTATTTTATTTATAAAGAATTTAAAACAACACAGCTGACCATTAGAGAGTAAAACAAAGCGAAGCACATACTTTAAAATACAAATAAATAAACCTAAAATGTCAACATCTCACGCTGTGCTAAAAGCCGAATTGAACAAGTGGGTTTAAAGAAGAGATTTAAAAACAGTAATGGAAGAGGCTTGTTTAATATACAACGGCAACTCATTCCACTATTTTGGTGCAGCCAGAGTAAAATTAATTAATGAACTAAATTGGCCGTAGTGTATGAGTGTGTGTGTGTGAATGAGTAAGTGTGTATAGGTGTTTCCCAGTACTGGGTTGCGGCTGGAAGGGCATTCGCTGTTCAAAACATATGCTGAAATAGTTGGTGGTTCATTCCACTGTGATAAATCAGAGACTGAGCTGAAGGAAATAATCTTCATTATTCTTATTTTTTTTCATAATTATTATCTTTATCAATATTATTATTATTTTAATTATCGTTATTATTAATATTATTATTCATTCATTCATTCATTGTCTTGTCGGCTTAGTCCCTTTATTAATCCGGGGTCGCCACAGCGGAATGAACCGCCAACTTATCCAGCACGATTTTACGCAGCGGATGCCCTTCCAGCCGCAACCCATCTCTGGGAACATCCACACACTCATTCACACTCATACACTATGGACAATTTAGCCTACCCAATTCACCTGTACTGCATGTCTTTGGACTGTGGGGGAAACCGGAGCACCCGGAGGAAACCCACGCGAACGCAGGGAGAACATGCAAACTCCACACAGAAACGCCAATAATATTATTATTATTAAAAATAATATAATAATAATATTAATCTTTATATTTATTTTAAACAATGATCCCTTTAATAAAGTGTTATTATTATTATTATACAATTATCCCATAAATAAAGTAATATAGTTATTATTATTATACTATTTCTATGATAATAATACTAGTAATAATATTAATTATTAATGCTACTAATAATACTTATTATTAAAAAAATAATCTTCATTTTTTTTTTTACAATTATCCCATAAATAACAGATAAATCAGAGACTAAGCTGAGGGAAATAATCTTCATTATTATAATTTTTTTTTATAAATATTATCTTTATTAATATTATTATTTTAATTATCATTATTATTATTAAAAATAACATAGTAATAATAATAATAATAATAATAATAATAATAATAATAATAATAATCTTCATATTTATTTTAAACAATGATCCCGTTAATAAAGTGTTATTATTATTATTATTATTATTATTAGTATTATTAATTTTTATACAAGTATCCCATAAGGTAATATTTTTATTATTATCATACTATTTCTATGATAATAATACTACTAATAATACTAATTATTAAAAAACAATCTCCATATTTATTTTTTTTACAATTATCCCATAAATGAGCTAAGAATATGAATTATATGAATAATAATAATAGGCGACATGGTGGTGCAGTGGGTAGTGTTGTGGCCTCACAGCAAGAAGGTCTTTGATTCGAGTCCCGGCTGGATCAGTTGCCGTTTCTGTGTGGAGTTTGCATGTTCTCCCAGTGTTGGTGTGGGTTTCCTCCATGTGCTCCGGTTTCCCCCACAGTCCAAAGACATGTGGTACAGGGGAATTGATGAACTAAATTGGCCGTAGTGTATGAGTGAGAGTGTATGGGTGTTTCCCAGTACTGGGTTGCAGCTGGAAGGGCATCCGCTGTGTAAAACATATGCTGGAATAGTGGTGGTTCATTCCATTGTGGCGACCCCTGATAAATCAGAGGGTAAGCTGAAGGAAATAATCTTCTTTATTATTATTTTTTTCATAATATTATCTTTATCAATATTATTATTATTTTAATTATAAAAAAAATAAAAATAAATAATAATAATAACACTTTATTAATTAGTACATCGTTTAAAATAAATATGATGATTATTATTATTATATTGTTATTGATATTATTGTTGCTATTATTATTATTATTAATGTTATGAATTTTTATACAATTATCTCATAAATAAGGTAATATTGTTATTATTATTATACTATTTCTATGATAATAATACTAATTATAATACTAATTATTAAAACAATTATCTTTTTTTTTTACAATTATCCCATAAATACCTATGAATATGAATAATATGAATAATAATAATGGGCGACACAGGGGAGCAGTGGGTAGTGCTGTGGCCTCACAGCAAGAAGGTCGCTGGTTCGAGTCCCAGCTGGGTCAGTTGGTGTTTCTGTGTGGAGTTTGCATGTTCTCCCTGTGTTGGTGTGGGTTTGCTCCGGGTGCTCCGGTTTCCCCCACAGTCCAAACACATGCGCTATAGGGGAATTGATGAACTACATTGGCCGTAGTGTATGAGTGTGAATAAAGTGTATGGGTGTTTCCCAGTACTGGGTTGCGGCTGGAAGAGCTTCTGCTGTGTAAAACATGCTGGAACAGTTGGCGGTTCATTCCACTGTGGTGATCGTATGAATGTATTAAACATGATTGGATGTTTCACAGTGATCTCCTCTTCCTGTACATCACCAATGTCTGAGTGAGCGACGACAGAAAAACACCTTTAAAAAACACACACACACACACACACACACACACACACAAAGAAAAAACAACAAATCCAGCAGAAAAATAGTGCTGCAACAAAGAGCTGCTGCCACTTTCTGCCTCGCTTTGATTAATGCTTTTTTTCTGCCTAATAAAAGGTTCACAAACCATCTGTTTTACTCCCTAATGCCTTGCCCAAAGGTTCCTCTCTCCTATTTCAGGCATCGGGCCAAGCAGCATTCCTCACACACACACACACACACACACACATGCACACACGCACTGTTTTCTCTTTCGTCTCTCCTGTAAACAAGCTGCCTCTCTTTTTAATCTGCCGCTGCCATTTTCTCCTCGTCGTTATGCATATTCATCGCCAGTAAACATTTTCATCGACTACATTTAATATCCTGCACCAGCAATTAGCGCTGGCTGGCGGTGTCGCTGCGCTCTCCTCCGCCAACAGCTGGCCTGCAGATGCGGCCCGCGGCCAAATAAAACACACAAGATGCCAGTGGAATTTGTTTAAGAGAAGAGAAAAGACAGGCTTTTTTTATTTCTCGATGTTTCCGCCACACTTTCTGTCTTTCTGCTGGTGTTCATGCATTTTCTGAGCATGTGTGTGTGTGTGTGTTTGTGTGTGTGTGTGTGTTTGTAGTAGACATGGTATAAGATGACAAGTTGTTTTATTTCTTTGTTTCCACCACACTTTCTGTCTTTCTGCTGGTGTTCGTGCATGTTCTGAGCATGTATGAGTGTGTGTGTGTGTGTGTGTGTGTGTTTGTAGTAAGCATGGTGTAGACCATTTCAATGTGGCGATGTCATTGGCCTATGAACATGTCCTGCTTGTTACCAAACTATTTCATAACTGTAACAAGAGGCAATTCAATCATACCTTAATGCTAAAACAGCTGCCATAACATTATTTATCAATATCTGGAGCTTTTTGGATTCTTGGAAGCTGTGGAAATGTAAAATGGAAATGCATTAGGACCATTGTTATGTTTACATCCCGCAAAATGGTCTATAACAGGGGTGTCCAAACTCGGTCCTGGAGGGCCGGTGTCCTGCAGATTTTACACATCTGCACAGATGTTTCTAGAAAGCCTAGTAAGAGCTTGAATAGCTAGCCCCAGGTGTGTCTGAATGGGGTTGGAACTAAACTTTGCAGGACACCGGCCCTCCAGGACCGAGTTTGGACACCCCTGGTCTATAAGAAGACAAGTTTTTTTTATTTCTCGATGTTTCCACCGCACTTTCTGTCTTTCTGCTGGTGTTCATGCATGTTCTGTGTGTGTGTGTGTGTGTGTGTGTGTGTGTTTGTATTAGGCATGGGCTGGTATAAGATTCTGACGCTATGATGATATCCTTGGATTAAACTATCATGATATTGTGTTTAATGCTCTAAAATATACTCTTTTTAAATGTCTGGGTCAAAAACAATGACTTTTTCCTTCATTCAACACAATCGATTTTATTTTAGGAAACATTTATAATATTTTGGAGCAGTTAACAAGTCAGGCAGAATAATTAAAATAAATCATTGACCACTGCTGTCTTCTTTAATTTCAAAAACACAATGGACAGGGAGTTAACATGAACTCAGGGCCGGATTAACCAATGGGCATTATGGGCACAGGCCCAGGGGCCCGTGCGCACTTGGGGCCCCTGCGAGGGGGGGCGATTTTGTAGTGTCTATTTCAAGAGTTCACGCTTAGCTCATGATTTATCATTAAGCTTGTTTGGCATGCTGTCCCGGGAGAGAGCCCTGAGCTCAAGGGATCCTCGAGCCCAGGGCTCCCCCCTTTCACATGGCGAGGGGAAATTGAGCTCAGGTCGATCTCAAACTCCGCCGCTGCTGAGGCCAAGGTGAACTTCTTGAGAGTAAGAAATTAAAAAAAAAAAGATTTAGGCTTATTTTATCTACAATATAGAGCATATTTGGATGGTGGGAGGAAACCGGGGAACCCGGAGGAAACCCACGCGGACATGGGGAGAATATGTAAACTCTGCACAGAAATACCTGATGGCCCAGCGAGTACCTGACGCCATTGGTATTCTTGCTGTAAGGCAACAGTGCTAGTCACTGGGCCACCATGCCGCCCATTCTGGATAAAGGTGGAAGAAGGGGAGGAGGGGGGTTTCTTCCAGACGAAGATAGTTATAGACAGGAAATGAGGATATATATATATAGTGACTTGGGATACTTTGATTGGAAGATCATGATTAGCTAATGTGGGCCAGCTGGGTCAATCATGAGCACGTGCTCCTCTCGAAATTAGTTTAAAATTAAACTTCACTTCAAGAGTTCACACTTAGCTCATGATTTATCATATAGCTTGTTTGGCATGCTGTGCCGGAAGAGAGCCCTGAGCTCCAGGGATCCTCGAGCCCAGGGCTCCCCCCTTTCACATGGCGAGGGGAAATTAAGCTCAGGTCGATCTCAAACTCCCCAAAAAGCAAATGATAAGCGCTCTGGACAGCAGCCGCGTATTTACAACGGGAACTCCCCAAAATGCAAAGAAAAAGTGCTATATCCAGCTGCTGTATAGTATAACGTAAAAAGTTGGTTGGAGGGGGGGATAAGCTTTTCTAGGGAGTGTCTGGAGGCCAGGGTAGGTTTGGTGGCTATGAAATGAATATAGGAGGCTAAGTTTGACTCCTGCGGGAGTCTAAGTGTGACTAGGAGTGTGGGTGGGGGAGACTCATGGAGAGTTGGGGCTTAAGTGGGGCTTCTGTGGGAGTCAGTGCTTAAGAAGGCAAGGCAAGGCAAGGCAAGTTTATTTATATAGCACATTTCATACACAGTGGCAATTCAAAGTGCTTTACATAAACAGGAATAAAAAAAGACAAGTGTAAGAAAAAATAAAAAATAAAAACAGATAGTAAAAAAACAGATAAAAACAGATAAAAATATGTTAAAAAGAATGAATTAAGAGCAAACCTAAGAGAAGGTTTGTGAGAGGGTGTGGAGTTGGCCGATTATGGGAGGGAAGCTGGAAGAAACATAAGTATGCTATATAATTACTGTATGGAATATACAACTGTACAGTATGCAGCAGAAGCACTCAATGCTGGCAGGTAGCTTGACACTGGCATGGGAAAAGAAAGGGGAAGGCAGCTGGAAGTAACACAGATAAAATATATGAACAATACAATATAGACATGAAACATACTAGTTGACTACTATGCTTAATAAATGCACTAAAGCAGCGAAAGCACTCAACGCTGACAGAAAAATAAATAAATAAATAAACGGGAGGGAGACCGGCTGCAAGTAACACAAATATGCTATACTATTACTACACAGAATATACAAACTACCCAATAAGATACTAATGCAGCGGGAGCCCACAGCACTGGCAAGGGGAAAGAAAAGGGGAGAGCTGTTGGAAGTAACATGGTTACTATGCAAAATACAGAATATAATAAACATGAAATGCTAATGAACTACTATGCAGAATAAACAGGTGTATGCCGATACTGGTGAATAACTATACAGGATAAATAAACTGATGCAACAGAAGCACTCAACGCTGGCAGGGAAAACAGGAAGGTGAGGGCGATAGGTGAGGCTCTTGCGAGAGCCAAAGCTTAAATCGACTCCTGCAGGAGTCGGAGCTTAGGGTGATGCTAAGGTGGAGGAAGGAGGTTGGATGAGAGTCAAAGGTAAGGAGTAAAGGGCTGGGAGAAAACAGCAGAAGCACTCAACGCTGGCAAGGGGAAAGAAAGGGGAGAGCTGCTGGAAGTAACGTAAATTATTATGCAGAAATACACAATATAATAAACAAAATACTGATGGACTACTATGCAGAATAAACACAATGTAGACATTTGGTGAATACCTATATGGAAAATAAATAAACTGGTGCAGCAGAAGCACTCAACACTGGAATGGGAAAAGAAATAGGAAGGTAGTTGGAAGTAACACAGATATACTATGCGATTGATATGCGAAAGATACAATATAAGACATAAAAGATAATAGCAAACTACTATGCACAATAAATGAACTAAAGCAGCGGAAACACTCGACACTGGCAGGAAAAAAGGGGGGAGAGCAGCTGTAAGTAACGCAAATATGCTATACAATTACTATACAGAATATACAAACTATGCGATAAGAAAGATACTAAAGCAGCGGGAGCACACAACGCTGGCAGGGGGAAAGAAAAGGGGAGAGCTGTTGGAGGTAACTCGATTACTATGCAAAATACAGAATATAATAAACATGAAATGCTAATGAACTACTATGCAGAACAAACAATGTAGATACTTGTGAATGACTATATAGGATAAATAAACTGATGCAGCGGCAGCAGTCAATGCTGGCAGTGGAAACAGTAAGGTGAGGCTCTTGCAAGAGCAGAAGCTTGTGCTGACTCCTGCGGGAGTCTGAGCTTAGGGTGATGCTAAGGTGGAGCAAGGAGATTAGATGAGAGTCAAAGACAAGGGGTTAAGAGCTGGGAAGGAACAGCAGAAGCACTCAACGCTGGCAGGGGGAACAGAAAGGTGAGGGTGATAGGTGAGGCTCTTGCGAGAGCCGAAGCTCGTGTTGACCCCTGTGGGAGTCTGAGCTTAGGGTGATGCTAAGATGGAGCAAGGAGGTTAGATGAGAGTCAAAGGCAAGGGGTAAAGAGCTGGGAGGGAACAGCGGAAGCACTCAACGCTTGTAGGGGGAACGAAAAGGTGAGGGTGATAGATGAGGCTCTTGCGAGAGCCAAAGCTCGTGTTGACCCCTGCGGGAGTCTGAGCTTAGGGTGATGCTGATGAAGCCAGGAGGTTAGATGAGAGTCAAAGGCAAGGGGTAAAGAGCTGGGAGGGAACAGCAGAAGCACTCAATGCTGGAAGGGGGAACAGAAAGGTGAGGGTGATAGGTGAGGCCCTGCAAGAGCCGAAGCTCAGATTTACTCCTGCGGGAGTCTGAGCCATAGAGGGTGTTTGCTATGGAAGGACAGATAGATGGCTTTGGCTGGAAGATAAAGGGGTGGCCAAGATTGGGCTGAGAGGTTTAATAGAACCGACTGGCGTTCTTTAAGATGAAAAGACTGAGGCGAATGTAGGATTTAAAAAGCTTCAGAGGACAGAATGACCGATGGTCTGGATCTGATGCTGGGAAAGCCTGTTAATGGCTGCTGTGTCGGCAGTGCCAATTCTGAATGAATGGCTGGAAAATGGTTTGGGAGGGAATCCTAAGAGGCGGAGGACTATGAGGTGTTTCTGGAACCAGAGATGTGATACTGGACGATTAGCGTCGTCAGTAAAAAGGGGGGCTAGGAGGTTTGTTTCTTGTGATCTGCTTAAGTGTAGGTATGCTAGAAGGGTTTGGACGGGGTGGGTGAGGGCAGGGATGTTGAAAATGTAAATGAAATGTCCTTTGTCGAATTGATCTGTCTTACTTTGCAGGATGAGGAAACCCTATCTTTCCTCATCGAACAAAATTAGATCTGCTATGGTGGGGTGGAGTGAGGGGTTGAGTTTGAATATGTTCCATGCTGTGATGTGTGACTGAAGGGCTCTGAGGGCTTCTACTTGGAAGATAAGTGATATGGGGTTTGGTGGAGATTTTAAAGGGGGTGGGTTAAGGTAATGTCGTTTCTGGAAAGAGAGGGACAGGCGTTGGGTTGGGGTCCACTTCTGGAGCGAATGACCAGAGTTCTGGAAAGAAAAACAAGAAAGAGTCAGTGATTTGGTTTTGCAGCCTGGCACGTGTTCAGCAGACATGATAAATTGTTTTTTGGCTGATGTCCAAATAAGATGTCTTAAAAGCAGCATTAAAGGTTGGTGAGTATAAAGCCTTTTTCTATGCATTGTACTGTGTTTCCTTATCACAATGAATGAGAATGCTAGAGGTGGACCATTCGTCTGCTTATAGTATGGCGGCAGCGACCATTGGGTACAGTTTGAAGAAAGTAGATGAACAATGGTTTTCTGGAGTGGAAATAGATTGAGGGGGCCATGTGGTGGCGAACAAGTGGCCTATGAGTAACCTTTGAACCCAACTGATGGGGCAGCACCAGTATATAGGCTAATATCTAATGGGGATGAGAACAAAAATCGCTGTAGAAGGAACAGCCGTTCCATTGCTTAAGGAAGGCAATCCATAAGCTGAGTTCATTGCGGGTGGGTTTGGTAAGAGAAATTGTGGCTTCTAAATTGTGGACTGTGATACGGAGCTGGAGGAGGTAAGTTGTAAATAGGTGACCTTGTGGTATAATTCGCATAGTGAAATTTAGGTGGCCGAGGATGGATAACGGTACGTGTTTTGTTCAAGTCTGTTTTCTTGAAATATAACGGAAAGAGAAATGGTTCGGTCAATTTTCTCTTTAGCAAGGGAAACTTGGAATTTTTGCGAATCTAAGTTGATGCCTAGAAATTCGATAGATGTATTAGGTCCAGCCTCTGCGAGAGGAATACCTAGATTGGCGAAAACCTTTTGGGTGATCTCTAGGTGTTTGGCTGGAAGCGATGTGGGGGGAGAGATGATTAGAATATCATCTAAAAGTTGGATGAGACGGGGGATTCTGAAATGATTAGATAGAATCCATTTGTCGGAGAATTTGCGAGTTGCACTGCTTATGGGACTAATGCATAAAATCTTGAATGGTGGGGCAGAGAATGGTCCAATTTTTTTTTTTTAAATAAGATGATCGACAGTTTCGGGTTCTGCGATAGCTGATTAAAGATTAGGACAAAAAGACTAATGGAAGGGAGAGCTGAGACGCCCGGGTGGAAACCGTGGGTTAGACCTGAAATGAGAAAGTCAGAAAAATTAGTGTCAGGGTGAGAACACAGTTCTCTAGCAAGGTGAGGAATATTTACAGGAATCGACAGATAATGTTTGAATTTTTTTTGGTAGACATTTGTCCCCCCACAAAATGGTGGAGGAATGGAGAGCTGAGGATATGGAGCATGGCTTGGCTGGTGGTCCTGGAAATACCTCTTGAAGGCAGAGTAGGTGAAGTGATAAGTTTAAATCCTTGTGGCGTATTACGATCGGACTTCTATGTTTGATGTGTAGAATATTTTCATTAGCTGGGTAATTTTCAAAAGTTAAATAGCTATCTGAAGTGGCGGGGTTTATTTATCTGTTTATTTATTTTATTTTATTTTATTTTATTTTATTTTATTTATTTATTTTTTTACTTAATTTTTTTATTTTTTGTACTTATTAGAAACTGTGTTAATAAAATGTTGGCTATGGGCTTTACTTTAATCCATGATTAAATAACATTACGTTTGGAATCTTAACATGATTAAAATTAAAAGCATAACTGGCCCAATTCATTCATAAAATCTTTGCAACTGAGTCTGTTCATGAACTATCAGGAGAGAGGGCGGGACCATCTCATGTTCTGAGAGCTCTTGGATGGTGACACTTCTCCTTTCAGCTATTGGCTCAATGGAGTGTCAATCAAAAGTGCAAAGGTCACCAGCCATTTGTTGACCAAATTATAAGTGTTTGTCTACAAGATGCTACTTTACTGAACGCACTGGATGACAGCAGTGTATCCATGGATGTTGATCAACGTATAAATATGTTATGGACTAAAGTTTTACGGATTGGATTGGATTGCTTTGACCCTTGCAGTCGAATTACTCCAAGCTGTTAAAATGTTATGGACCTGTGGACAGGCTGGAGGCTTGAGAGGTGGGTTTATTTGGTTTGTTATCATTTCTGGTTGGACACAGTTCAACGGAGGACACTAAGTCCATAGTGTTTATGTCTTTTAAGATGGTTTAAATTATTCCAGTCACGTGAGTATCGCCGTTGTAAAGATATACAAAATGTTTAGTCTTGTTGAAGAGTAGTTATTTTTTTGCGAGGCTTCCCCTTAAGGCATGCTATCTACATTACCACAGGTGGACTGCTAAGAGAGCAGTGAGAGTTGGGCTTCATTGCAGTGGCTGCGGCTGAAGTCTCAGGGAGAGCAGGGCTCTGGTTGAAGCTGTAGATGTTTGTTGGTTATTTCCATATTGCTAGGCTACAAGTGTAATGCTGTAAAAGTTTCTTAGAGCTAGAGCTTGAGCTACTTCGTACAAAATTTATTCATTCATTCATTTTCCTTCGGCTTAGTCCTTTATTTATTAGAGGTCGCCACAGCGGAATGAACCGCCAACTATTCCAGCATACGTTTTACGCAGCGGATGTCCTTCCAGCTGCAACCCAGTACTGGGAAACACCCATAAACACCCATACTCATTCACACACACACTCATACACTACAGCCAATTTAGTTCATCAATTCCCCTATAGAGAACATGCAAACTCCACACAGAAACATCAACTGACCCAGCCGGGACTCAAACCAGCGACCTTCTTGCTGTGAGGCCACAGTGCTAACCACTGCGCCACCCCTTTAACTTATACTTCTCATTCATTTATTTTCTTTTCGGCACAGTCCCTTTATTAATCAGGGGTCGCCACAGAGGAATGAACCGCCAACTTATCCAGCATATGTTTTATGCAGCGGATGCCCTTCCAGCTGCAACCAATCACTGGGAAACACCCATACACACTCAGTCACACTCATACACTATGGCCAATTTAGTTCATTAATTCCACTATAGCGAATGTGTTTGGACTGTGGGGGAAACCAGAGCATCCGGAGGAAACCCACGCCAACACGGGAGAACATGCAAACTCCACACAGAAACATCAACTGACCTAGCCGGGACTCGAACCAGCGACCTTCTTGCTGTGAGGCCACAGTGCTAACCACTGCACCACCGTGCCACCCCTTTAACTTCTACTAAGAAGTGTAAAGTTTCAGATAATGTGTTTTTTGGTCGGTGTTTGTGTGAAGTATCTATCAGTCGTGATGTGATGGACGTGATCATGTTTATGTGGTGTAATGGCTGTAAATCTCCTTCATATGTGATCAAATTGCAGGAATCAGTTTGATAATTTGAGCGTGTCAGAAGACGGCACAGCGCTAGCTCAAACTGACAGGCTAATTATGAAGCCATGACTCTCTGCATTCAGCGGACCACTGACATACAGCAGGAGACAGATACTGATGCAGGTGTGTGTGTGTGTCTGCGCGCGTGTGTGACTTTTACTGAGTGTTATTGATCCCCAGGGGGCAGTGTTAACCCTCCACTTCAACATCACACACATATGCATGCGTGCACACACACACACACACACACACACACACACACACGCATGTACACATGTACACACACACACTCTGACACATAACCAGTATACATACGTACACATGCATACTGTCCGCTTAAATACTCACACATGCACTCACACATTCCACATAAACACTCACACAAACACACACATGATTACATACACACCATGATTACATACACACACTCACAGTGCACATGCACACTCATACATGCATGCTCAACACATACATACACACACATCAACACAACACTTACACATTCAAACAGCCACTCATAGTACACATATGCACATGCACAAACAAACACACACTAATACATACACATCAACACACATACACACTCGGACACATATTAACATACGCACACACAATGTACCTGCACACACAAACACACACCAGAATGCACTCATCCACTCTCAGAAATCAACACACACAAACTGCACATGCACATGCAAATATGAACACACACAGACACACACACACACACACACACACACACACACACACACACACACACACACACACACACACACACACACACACACGCACAGCTGCTGAAGGTGCTGCTGACAGACATTAATTCGGTGCTTCATATCATGACACAAAAGACGTCTTCCATCAAGAGTCTACACACACACACACACACACACACACACACACACACACACACACACACACACACACACACACACACACACACACCCTTCTGCTGACGGCAGAATCCAGAGCACAGGTGTCCGTCACAGCCTACACACACACACAGAAACCTGCCCTCATGAGGACAACTGCACATGCATGTAACATTCATTCATTCATTTTCCTACGGCTTAGTCCCTTTATTCATCAGGGGTCGCCACAGCGGAATGAACTGCCAACTATTCCAGCACATGTTTTACACAGCGGATGCCTTTCCAGCTGCAAGCCAGTACTGGGAAACACCCATACAAACTCATTCACTCATACACTACGGCCAATTTAGTTCATCAATTCCCCTAAAGCGCATGTGTTTGGACTGTGGGGGAAACCCATGCCAACACGAGGAGAACATGCAAACTCCACACAGAAACACTAAGTACACTCAAGTACCTCCACTGACACATTTAAATAATGAACATTATAGTCAAAGTAGTTTTTTTAAAAGTTGATAAAAGGGTCAAATTTCTAAAATTAGTGATGGTTTTTAAGATTTTAAAGGAAATAATCCCAAAATAGGGCAATGCAGTGGCGCAGTAGGTAGTGCTGTCGCTTCACAGCAAGAAGGTCGCTGGGTCGCAGGTTCGAACCTCGGCTGGGTCAGTTGGCGTTTCTGTGTGGAGTTTGCATGTTCTCCCTGCGTTTGCGTGGGTTTCCTCCGGGTGCTCCGGTTTCCCCCACAGTCCAAACACATGCGGTATAGGTGAATTGGGTAGGCTAAATTGTCCATAGTGTATGAGTTTTTATGAATGAGTGTGTGTGTGTGTGTGGATGTTTCCCAGAGATGGGTTGCGGGTGAAAGGGCATCCGCTGCATAAAAATATGCTGGATAAGTTGGCGGGTCATTCCGCTGTGGCGACCCCAGATTAATAAAGGGACTAAGCCGACAAGAAAATGAATGAATGAATGAATAATGCGGCACTCAATTTTGGGGATTTACACCTACCTAACTTTAAATAGTAACAGTTCCTGACTCCAGTAAGCTACAAGCACAAACTGGGTATCATTGGAAAGAAAATATAAAATATAATATAAAAAAAATATAAAATGTTATACATTATGAAGTCATGAGAAAAAAAAATTGTATTGTGTTCAATAATTGTTTTTCCATATACAAACACATGGTCTTTCGGATGAGACGTTAAACCGAGGTCCTGACTCTCTGTGGTTATTAATAATCCCATGGCACTTCTCGTAAAGAGTAGCGGTGTAACCCCGGTGTCCTGGCCAAAGTCCCTCAATCGGCACTTACCCATCATGGCCTCCTAATAATCCCCATCTAGTGAATTGGCTCTATCCCTGTCTCTCCACTCCACCTATAGCTGGTGTGTGGTGTACGCACTGCTACACACTGGTGGTGGTGTGGAAAGACCCCCCTCATGATTGTGAAGCGCTTTGGGTGTATGGCCATACACAATAAATGCGCTATATAAATACACATTACATTACAATAATTTAATGTCCTAGAAAAAATATGACTTGAAAGCCAAGTGTCTCATGAGTTTATATTTCAAATTTGATGAAGATAGCATGCAAAATGAGACTTCTGTAAAGTTTTCTCAGACTATATCCCTCACCGTCAGAGGCACTTTCTCAAAAATGACCATCCCAAACTGAAACCTTTACAGTTGCTGAATGATTTGGTCCACATTCACAGTTTATGTATCTTTGGAAAGAAGACACTCTGGGCTTTATTTTCCATCATCTAGAGTTTATAATGCTCAAAATGAAAAAAAGTTAGAGATGGCTAAGTAATGTAAAAACATTGCATCGCACTAAACATTTTATTTCATCATAAACAAATATGTGCAATCAGTCCTGGAGGTATATAGGTGAAAAGCCACACATCTCCTGAGTATATGTTTTGAATTTGATGTCAATACCATGCAAAATTTAATTTCTGGAATTATTTATCTGAGACAATGTCTTGTGATTTTCTCCCTCTCCTTGTTTCAAGAGTTCACACTTAGCTGATGATTAATTATAAAGCTTGTTTGGCATGCTGTCCCGGGAGAGAGCCCTGAGCTCATGAGATCCTCGAGCCCGGGGCTCCCTCCCGTTGCAAGGCGAGAGGGGAGATCGAGCTCAGGTAGATCTCGAGAACTCCCCCTTCGTAGTGTTGAAGAGCAGATAGTAGTTCTCTTTAACGAGATAGGTACTACATAGGGAGCAAGTCTATAAAGTTGATCAATCAATAATTGGGTTGCGTGTTTTTAATCGGTGGGAGGAAACCGGAGGACCCGGAGAAAACCCACGTGAGCACGGGGAGAACATGCAAACTCCGCACAGAAAATGCCCACTGGTTAGGTACAGCCTAGAACCATTGACATTCTTGCTGTGAGGCAACAGCGCTAAGCACTGTGCCACCGTGTCACCCATCTAGAAAAGGGAAGGAGTAGGGGTGGAAGGGAGGATTCTTCAAAGCGAAGATAGCGGTGATATGGAACCCGGGATATTTATAGTAGCTAAGGGATCATCTGATTGGTGCATGTTGATTTGGATAATGTGGGTCCAGCTGCTAGCAATCATAAGCACGTGATCCTCTCGAAATTAGTTTATAAATAAACTCCACTTCAAGAGTTCCCACTTGGATATGCTTAGCATTTAAGCAGGTTTGGCATGCTGTCCCGGGAGAGAACCCTGAGCTCGGAGATACTTGCATAGCATATCAGGGGATCCGAGATCAGGTAGGTCTCGAGAGCTCCCCCTAGTAAAGGGAGGAAAAGGAGGAGAGTGGGTGGAAGGGGGGATTCTTCCAAACCGAAGATAGAGCAGAAGGGAGAAAACGATCCATTTATAGTAAGCTTACATCACTCTGATTGGACTATTACTGATTACAGATGAGAAGCCAGACGTGCTCAATCATATCACGTGCTCCTCTCGAAATTAGTTTGTGAAACTTCACTTGTGGAGCAGCAGTCTGATGGCCACAAACAAATCTCAAACCTTTTTTTGAAAATTCTGACATCACAGACAAATGTTGGCAGGATGTCACTTTATAGTGAGAATGACCCAGTTGCTAAGGTGTTTCTATGCAGTTGCTAACATTTCTGAGTGATCATTATAGACATTGAAGTGTCTTCTGTCTTGATTTGTCAGGCATTGCAAGGCACTTCTAGGTATTCAGAGCTGTTGCTATGAAGTAAGATGTTTTGTTCTGGTTGCCAGGTAGCTGTAGAGACACAGACAGACAGATCAGTCATTGGCAGGTGTGTTACAGCGTGAGTTTTGGACTCAGAACACACACACACACACACACACACGCACGCACACAGTTTGGCAACACCTGTGACCAGCTGACCTCAGGGTCCCACCAGGTCACAGAGGCCCTAGGGTTGTGTGTGTGTGTTTCTGTGTGTCCACCCCACCACACATGATCAGAGGACACATACACACACACACACACACACACACACACACACACACACACACACACACACACACACACACACACACACACACACACACACACACACACACACACAGCCTGGTGCCCAGATGGGTTACTGTACGCCACCCTAAAACACACACACACACACACATACAGGACATCAAAACACACAAGTCAACCACATTCCTCTGCTTTCAAGTCCACCGGCAGAGACTCAGATGGGCTTTGGGAGCAGGAGGTGGAGGATTGCGTGTGTGTGTGTGTGTGTGTTTGTGTGTTAGTTGTTTATTACTGCAAACCTTCCTCTGTTTATGTATCACTCCCACAAGCAGCGTTGGGTAAGTTACTTCAAAAATGTAATTAATCAATAATTAATAATTACAATTGTGTTTCAAGGCATATACAATATACATTACACTTAATACGTGTGTGTGTGTGTGTGTGTGTGTTTTAGGGAGGTTGGTTGATCTGATATGTTCTAAAATAATTGCTCTTGTACGTTCAGATGTACACCTGCATAAGACACACACACACACACACACACACACACACACACACACACACACACACACACACACACACACACACACACACACACACACACATTGGAATGTAAACAAGTGTGCTTCATTTGGAGTGTGTGAGTTTGTGTGTGTGATAGTGTTTGTGTGTGTTTATGTCTGGATTTAGGCGGGTTTCTATGGTCATTTGTTGTGACCTTTCACACTGCCAGAAAACAGACCATCCACAAAATATGTTCTGGAAAAATAGGTGTGTGTGTCTGTCTGTGTGTCTGTGTGTCTGTCTGTGTGTGTGTGTGTGATCATCCCTACCTGGATTTGTCTATAAGATGTTACTTGACTCTTGTGATTGTAACATGTCTTTGGGTGTGATTATTAGCTGATGTGAATGATTACTCGATTACATTAACTTAATTAATTTACTTGAACTTTTCCTTTGCAATGAAATGTGAAACACTTCTGCAGCTCTACAGTGTTTGCAGCAGGACAGATGTGTTTGTTGACACATGACGGACGTATGCTTGATCTCTCTTTCTCGCTCACACACACACACACACACACACACACACACACACACACACACACACACACACACACACACACACACACACACACACACACACACACACACACACACACACACACACACACACACACAGAGAGAGAGAGATACACAGCTCAGTGTTTGTCACGGGTTTCCTCTTCCTCCTCGAGTCTCAGTGGGGCAGAGGATCCATGTGCTTCTCTTGGGCATCTGTGATTTCTCTCTCAGTTCAATTCGGTTCAATTCAATTCAGTTAAATTCAATTTAGTTAAATTCAATTAAATTAAATTATTTAGTTCAGTTCAGTTCAATTCAATTCAGTTCAGTTCAATTCAATTAAATGATATTAAATTCAGTTCAATTCATTTAAATTCAGTTAAATGAATTGAAATGAAATGAAATGAAATGAAATTCAGTTAAGATCAGTTCATTTCAGTTCATTTCAGTTCAGTTCAGTTCAGTTCAGTTCAGTTCAGTTCATTTCAGTTCAGTTCAGTTCAGTTCAGTTCAGTTCAGTTCAGTTCAGTTCAGTTCAGTTCAGTTCAATTAAATTAAATTAAATTAAATTAAATTCAGTTAAATTAAATTCAGTTAATTTCAGTTTAGTTCAGTCCAATTTAATTAAATTGAACTGAACTGAACTGAACTGAACTGAACTGAATTAATTTAAATTAAATTAAATTAAATTCATTCATTCATTTTCTTGTCGGCTTTGTCCCTTTGCGGGGTCGCCACAGCGGAATGAACCGCCAACTTATCCAGCACAATTTTACGCAGCGGATGCCCTTCCAGCCGCAACCCATCTCTGGGAACATTAAATTAAATTAAATTAAATAATTTAGTTCAGTTCAATTCAATTCAATTCAGTTCAATTTAGTTCATTTCAGTTCAGTCCAGTCACTTAAATGATATTAAATTCAGTTCAATTCATTTAAATTCAGTTCAGTTCAATTCAAATCAATTCAGTTCATTTTATTTCAGTTCAGTCCAGTTCAATTAAATCATATTAAATTTAGTTATATTCATTTAATTCAGTTAAATTTAATTCAATTCAGTTCAGTTCAGTTCAGTTCATTTCATTTCATTTCATTTCAGTCCAGTCAAATTAAATTAAATTAAATTAAATTAAATTAAATTAAATTACTCCGGGTGTTCCGGTTTCCCCCACAGTCCAAAGACATGCAGTACAGGTGAATTGGGTAAGCTAAATTGTCCATAGTGTATGAGTGTGAATGAGTGTGTGTGGAAGTTCCCAGAGATGGGTTGCGGCTGGAAGGGCATCCGCTGCGTAAAATCGTGCTGGATAAGTTGGCGGTTCATTCCGCTGTGGCGACCCCGCAAGGGACAAAGCCGACAAGAAGATGAATGAATGAATAAATTAAATTAAATTAAATTAAATTAAATTAAATTAAATTAAATTAAATTAAATTAAATTAAATTAAATTAAATTAAATTAAATTTAGTTCAGTTCAGTTCAGTTTAGTTCATTTAATTTAATTTCAGCTCAGTTCAGGTCAATTAAATAAAATTAAATTCAGTTAAATTAAATTTAGTTAATTTCAGTTAATTTC
The DNA here is from genome assembly GCA_903798195.1 of Danio kyathit. Classification (NCBI taxonomy): domain Eukaryota; kingdom Metazoa; phylum Chordata; class Actinopteri; order Cypriniformes; family Danionidae; genus Danio; species Danio kyathit. The sequence continues at coordinate 2,394,063 of LR812539.1, forward strand.
AGTTCAGTTCAGTTCAGTCCAATTAAATTAAATTAAATTAAATTAAATTAAATTAAATTAAATTAAATTAAATTAAATTAAATTAAATTAAATATTAAATTAAATTGAATTGAGTTCAATTCATTTCAGTTCAGTCCAGTTCAATTAAATAAAATTTAATTCAATCTAATTCAGTTCAGTTCAATTAATTTAAATAAATTAAATTCAGTTCAAATTAATTTAGTTAATTTCAGTTCAATTCAGTTAATTTCAGTCCAGTTCAATGAAATGAAATTCAAATCATTTCAGTTCAGTTCATTTCAGTACAGTTCAATTCAACTCAATTCAGTTCAGTTCAGTTCAACTCAATTCAGTTCAGTTCAATTCTTTCTCTCTTAAATCAATTTGATTCTCTCTCTCTCTTTCTCACAGACACAATCTCTCTCTCTCTCTCTCTCTCTCTCTCTCTCTCTCTGTCAGTGACGTGGTAAAGATGGCGTCTGGTTGGCATTGGTTGGCACAGATGCAGCCTGGCATCACTGCAGGCCATGACAATCAGCTCCAGGCACTGACAAGCCTGTTGCTTAGCAACGCCATTGAACTTTGGCCTGCTTTGCTGTGTTTCCAACACTCCTCGACAGACAGAGAGACAGACACACACACACACACACACACACACACACACACACACACACACACACACACACACACACACACATAGACAGATACATAGACACAGACTGAATATGAACTGTCTGACAGTTCTGATCCAAACCAAACACACTCCTAAATCTTTATTTTATTTTATTCTATTTTATTTATTAAAATTTTATGTCTTTATTTATTTATTATTATATTTTTTAAGTTTTTATTTATTTATTAAATATTTATTTTATTTTATTTTCATTTATTTATTTATTTATTAATTAAATGTTTAGGTTTTTATTTTAATTTATTTTAATTTAAATTTTTATTTGTATTCATTTAATTTTAAATTTTTTATCTATTTATTTATTTATTTTAATTTGTATTCATTTATTTATTTATTATTTTATTTTATTTTATTTTTATATTTATTTATTTATTTTTTAGATTTTTATTTCATTTTTTGTTTTGTTTTACATTATATTTAATTTCATTTTCCCCAGTATTAGTCTGAACAGAGTCTGTGTTTTCTGTCAGCCTTGTTCTGCTCCAAATCAAACACACTCCTGAATCACTGGCGCTCTGTGCCGAGAAGCCGTCGGTTCAGCAGAAACACACAGATCCAAACCTCGATTAATACCCAGCAGATCGTTCATGAAGTCTGGAAAATGCTGCAAATGTCCAGGAATCTGTTTCTCTGTCTGTATCTTAACACCAGAGACGCCAAACATGCACACGATGCTTTCAATTAACCTTTCGGATTATTAGTTCAGAACTAACATCCTCTTTTGATTACCGCTATTTTAGAGCCCAGCAGTGTGTGTGTGTGTGTGTGTGTGTGTGTGTGTGTGTGTGTGTGTGTGTGTGTGTGTGTGTGTGTGTGTGTGTGTGTGTGTGTGTGTGTGTGTGTGTGTGTGTGCGTGTATGTGTGTTTGAAGAGAGCGGCCTAATGGTTTTAATAAGGTTTACGAGAGCTCTGGTATTTCCCCTACAGCTGCATTCATTCTCTGCAAAAGTGCCAAACACTTTCTGGACTAGAGAGAGAGAGAGAGAGAGAGAGAGAGAAACAAGGCTTTAAACAAAACAGATACAGATGTTTCTACAGCAGGTTGTGTGTGTGTGTGTGTGTGTGTGTGTGTGTGTGTGTGTGTGTGTGTGTGTGTGTGTGTGTGTGTGTGTGTGTGTGTTTACAAGAGAATTACAAGATGTGAAATCTAAAATTGGCAGAAAATTTAAATAAAAACTCAAAATTCTAAGAAAATAAATCAGTGTAACAAAACGTAAATAAAAAATGTCAGGATATACACTCACCGGCCACTTTATTAGGTACACCTGTCCAACTGCTCGTTAACGCAAATTTCTAATCAGCCAATCACATGGCAGCAACTCAATGCATTGAGGCATGTAGACATGGTCAAGACGATCTGCTGCAGCTCAAAGTGAGCCTCAGAATGGGGAAGAAAGGGGATTTAAGTGACTTTGAACGTGGCATGGTTGTTGCTGCCAGACGGGCTGGTCTGAGTATTTCAGAAACTGCTGATCTACTGGGATTTTCACGCACAACCATCTCTAGAGTTTACAGAGAATGGTCCAACAAAGAGGAAATATCCAGTGAGCGGCAGTTCTGTGGGCGCAAATGCCTTGTTGATGCCAGAGGTCAGAGGAGAATGGCCAGACTGGTTCCAGCTGATAGAAAGACAACAGTAACTCAAATAAGCACTCGTTACAACCGAGGTCTGCAGAAGAGCATCTCTGAACACACAACACGTCCAACCTTGAGGCGGATGGGCTACAGCAGCAGAAGACCACACCGGGTGCCACTCCTGTCAGCTAAGAACAGGAAACTGAGGCTACAATTCACACAGACTCACCAAAACTGGACAAGAGAAGATTGGAGAAACGTTGCCTGTTCTGATGAGTCTCCATTTCTGCTGCCACATTCGGATGGTCGGCTCAGAATTTGGCATCAACAACATGAAAGCATGGATCCATCCTGCTTTGTATAAACGGTTCAGGCTGGTGGTGGTGGTGTAACGGTGTGGGGGATATTTTCTTGGCACACTTTGGGCCCATTAGTATCAATTGAGCATCGTGTCAACACCACAGCCTACCTGAGTATTGTTGCTGACCATGTCCATCCCTTTATGACCACAGTGTCTCCATCTTCTGATGGCTACTTCCAGCAGGATAACGCACCATGTCATAAAGCGCCAATCATCTCAGACTGGTTTCTTGAACATGACAATGAGTTCACTGTACTCAAATGGCCTCCACAGTCACCAGAGCTCAATCCAATAGAGCACCTTTGGGATGTGGTGGAACATGTGGTTAAATGTGAGCTTTCATCAGTGATTTCTGTATTCAGATGCTTTATAGAGTCAGATCATCAAAGACATTATGTGCATGTGTAATAATATTTCAGACTTGCTGTGTTGTTCTGCTGGCCTGAAATGTTTGGACATGCCGTTTGATTTACTGTGGCTGTTTTCTCTGTTTTTTTTTTCTAGTGACCTTCAGTCTGCAATGTTGATTTCGCTGTTTGTTTTCATCCACCAAGACAAACAATCAGCTCAGGAATCACAAACATCTGGAAAAACTCAACTAAACTGACCAGCTTTACACTCACATCAACACATCCTCAAGGTGATTTACATGCATTTACAGACAGTTTACAAAAGGTTTACAAAAAAACCCTTATTACTTTCTTGTGTAGAAAACAAGCCAAAAAAGAAATTTTGAAGAATGAACAGTTGAAGACAAAAATATTTTATTGTTTTAAGTATCTCTGAAGTGATATTTAATACAGCAAAGAAGTTTTTTTTTTTACCATGGCAGAGCTATCAGTCATTTAGGGCGGGGCTATTGGTCAGTTAGGGAGGAGCTATCAGTCATTTAGGGCGGGGCTATTGGTCAGTTAGGGAGGAGCTATCAGTCATTTAGGGCGGGGCTATTGGTCAGTTAGTGAGGAGCTATCAGTCATTTAGGGCGGGGCTATTGGTCAGTTAGGGAGGAGCTATCAGTCATTTAGGGCGGGGCTATTTGTCAGTTAGAGAGGAGCTATCAGTCATTTAGGGCGGGGCTATTGGTCAGTTAGGGAGGAGCTATCAGTCATTTAGGGCGGGGCTATTTGTCAGTTAGGGAGGAGCTATCAGTCAATTAGGGCGGGGCTATTAGTCATTTAGGTCAGAGCTATCAGTCTTTTAGGGCGGAGCTATCCGTCATTTAGAAGGAGCTATCAGTCATTTAGGGAAGAGCTATCAATCATTTAGGAGGAGCTATCGGTCATTTAAGGCAGGACTATCAGTCATTTAGGGAGGAGCTATCAGTCATTTAGGGAGGAGCTATCAGTCATTTAGGGAGGAACTATCGGTCCTTTAGGGAAGAGCTATCAGTCCTTTAGGGAGGAGCTATCAGTCATTTAGGGAGGAGCTATCAGTCATTTAAGGCAGGACTATCAGTCATTTAGGGAGGAGCTATCAGTCATTTAGGGAGGAGCTATCAATCATTTAGGGTGGAACTATCAGTAATTTAGGGAGGAGCTATCAGTCATTTAGGGTGGAGCTATCAGTAATTTAGGGAGGAGCTATCAACCATTTAGGGAGGAGCTATCAGTCATTTAGGGAGGAGCTATCAATCATTTTGAGAGAAGCTATCAGTCATTTAAGGCAGGACTATCAGTCATTTAGGGAGGAGCTATCAACCATTTAGGGAGGAGTTATCAGTCATTTAGGGAGGAGCTATCAGTCATTTAGGGAGAAGCCATCAATCATTTTGGGAGGAGCTATCAATCATTTAAGGCAGGACTATTAGTCATTTAGGGAGGAGCTATCAGTCATTTAGGGAGAAGCCATCAATCATTTTGGGAGGAGCTATCAGTCATTTAAGGCAGGACTATCAGTCATTTAGGGAGGAGCTATAAGTCATTTAGGGCAGGGCTATTAGTCATTTAGGGAGGAGCTATCAGTCATTTAGGGAGAAACTATCAGACATTTATGGCAGGACTATCACTCATTTAGGGAGGAGCTATCAGTCATTTAGGGAGGAGCTATCAGTCATTTAGGGAGAAACTATCAGTCATTTAGGGATGAGCTATCAGTCATTTATGGCAGGACTATCAGTCATTTAGGGAGGAGCTATCAGTCATTTAGGGCAGGGCTATTAGTCATTTAGGGAGGAGCTATCAGTCATTTAGGGAGAAACTATCAGTCATTTAGGGATGAGCTGTCAGTCATTTATGGCAGGACTATCACTCATTTAGGGAGGAGCTATCAGTCATTTAGGGCAGGACTATCAGTCATTTAGGGAGGAGCTGTCACTCATTTAGGGAGGAGCTGTTAGTCATTTAGGGAGGAGCTATCAGTCATTTAGGGAGGAGCTATCAGTCATTTAGGGAGGAGATGTCAATCATTTAAGCCAGGACTATCAGTCATTGGAGGAGCTATCAGTCCTTTAGGGTGGGGCTATCATGGCATGTCTCGTTTCTGCTTTGCCTTCAACCATCCTGTCATTTTGTTAGCAACACTCATCTTCCAACAATCCAATTGGTTCCTCAAATATTGAAATCATGCACCGCCCTGCATTTGTTTATAATTTCACAACAGATTCTAGTGGATGAACATCACGTTAGAGGAAAAAAAGGACTTCTGTTTCATGCTGACTTTAAATATGACTCCGTTTTTGTCCAGTTTCTTGAGCTCTGACTTGACAGCTGTGACCAATTTCTGGCCCTTTAACCCCCCGTGTGAAGCCCTGATTCCTCCCGTTCTCCTCCTGAGCAGCGGGGAACAGCAGAGAGCCCAACATGTCCAATTATATCTACCCTCTGTCCAATAAACACACACACACACACACACACACACACACACACACACACACACACACACACACACACACACACACACACACACACACACACACACACACACACATATACAGCAGCACACAGGTGCAGGAATGTGCAGCACACACACACACACACACACACACACATGCAATTACTTCCTCTTACAGCCGTCACATCTGGGAAAAATGCCACATGAATCTGGGAATGTGTTTTACTGCAGTGGCGCTGATGCAGGTGCGGAGAATGACTGAGAAAGAGGACGCTCACATTGTATTTGCTCAAATGCATCTGAATAAAGATGCACAGATTGTATCAGGAGTCTTGTGCATCTACAGAGCAGGATTGCACAGAGTTATGAATGAGACATGGCCAATATTATGTAGCCTTCAATGAGACGCACAGTACAGTTGCAGATTAATTCTTCCTCAGAAATTTCCCAAGTGATGTTCAACAAAGCATGGACATTTTCACAGTATTTTCTATTATATTTGGTACCACTTTACTTGGTCACACTTTATTTTGATGGTCCGTTTGTTGAATTTAAGTTACATTGCAACTAATTTTCTTTAGATTATAAGTAGACTGTTAGGTTGGGGTTAGGGTTGAGGTTGGGGTTAGGGTTAGTGTAAGTTGACATGTACTTGCAAAGTTTCTTATAGTCAGTTAAATGTCTGTTGAAGGACTGTTAAATGTCAGTATCAACAGATATTAAGCAGACAGTCTACTAATACTCAAATGGACCATCAAAATAAAGTGTTACCCTTTATTTTGATGATCCATTTGAGTATTAGTAGACTGTCTGCTTAATATCTGCTGATACTTAGCAAGTACATGTCAACTTACACCCTAACCCCAACCCTAACAGTCTACTTATAATCTAATGAGAATTAGTTGGCATGTAGATGCAATGTAACTTAAATTCAACAAATGGACCATTAAAATAAAGCGTGACCACCAATATTACTAAGAAGTTATTTAAGAAATAGTTTTATTTTCTCGATTGGCTACAGAACAAACCACTGTTATAGGTTGTTTTCAGTCATGTGGGTCTGATGATGAGCTAAATTCCGATGGAGGGCAGGAAGGAAAAAACTGAATGGGAGACAGAGGAAAGTCCTTATTTTTGGGATTTATACCATATTTCAAAGGAGATATAAATAGAAAAGAAGCACATACGTTGGGCATGATCCTAATATCATGAAGAGGGCTAAAAAAAAATACTGTAGTAAATACTACAGTGTTCCCCAGAGATGGGATGCGGCTGGAAGGCCATCCACTGCGTAAAACACATGCTGGATAAGTTGGCGGTTCATTCCGCTGGGGCGACCCCGGATTAATAAAGGGACTAAGCCGAAAAGAAAATGAATGAATGAATAAATACTACAGTGTTTGCAAGCATACTATTCACCTTATTCTCCGCGTACGAGCGGACGCAGCCATTTGAATCATATTGGCTCGAGACTTCCGGTCTCATTCACTTCCATTCATTTTTAGACGTTAAAAACAGCTCGTTCTGCTGCTTGATGTTGCAAACTGAGGTTTTCTTATTATATTATTCTATTTTGTCTGTATAATCATGCAAACACTTGTTTGTAGAGCGAGTAATTTGACCGTTTTCAGCCGTTTATTATTCCTAGTCATTTCTCCCATAGGCAACTGAATCGGAAGTTCTAAAACAATCGCAAAAACGAGCGCACTTCCGCGTTGAAGAATAAGGTCAATAGATTACTCTAAATAAACTGTTGTAATAATTATGTTGTTGCTGTGGTACAGCACAACTGTAGTAACAAACAAATTATTCAATAGGCTTCACTTTTCTACACTATAATTATACACCAATGCACCACAGTTTACACTAACGTTACAGTGTTTACTACAGTTTATCAGTTTACTACACTCTCAGAACTAAAGGTATGAGAGCTGTCACTCGGGTGGTACCTTTTCAAAAGGTACAAATTTGTAGCTTAAAGGTCCATAATAATACCTCAAGGGTACATATTAGTACCTAAAAAGTACAAAAGTGTTCCTCTTAAAAATGTTAGGTACTAATATATACTTTTGAGGTACCAATATGGACCCTATAAGTACAAATGTGTACCTTTTGAAAAGGTACCACCCCAGCGACAGCTCGCGTGCCTTCTGAGAGTGTGTGCAAGAGTATTCTGTAGCATTCATTAACAAAGAGTTGTACACATTTTACACTTTACTATGTGCTTCAAAAACGTGTTTATTATAAATTACTAAAGTTTTTAACCATGCGGATATCTTCCAGACATCACAAAAGAACAGATGAAGCATACAAAAGCCTGGACGAATAGTCTACATTATTATTTCTATACTTTTGTAAGGAGGAAACAGCACTCCACAATAATAATCATCTAGTTTTGTCGCAAGAGTTGCATTTCTTTTTTTATTCTGTCATTGAACTTACCATCAACAAACCTTCACCGCTGCTGTGCATCTCGATGTGCACAATACGGTTGTTTATTCTGCCGAAACGCCAGTAAAGACTTGGATTATTGCAAAACAAGACTGAGATTTCATTACAGCGATTACATGGCAGGATGCGTTATTTATATTCTCCTGGATTTAGTATCCTCCTAGGACTTGAGTGTCCACATACGTGGACAGCATATTTTTAGCTCTTAAATGGCTGTTTAAAATACTTTGAATGTTTTATATTTTGTTACAGACATACAGTGTCATCCTGCAACTGTTTTGCAGCATATGAAATGTCCCAAACCCTATTTTAACTGTCCAAAATGGGGAAAAAATGCTGTTTTTACTCTCTGATAGTCAAAGCAAGTTCAAAAAAAAAATGTCTATGTTATATATGCATTAAAAAACATTCAGGAAAAAAGTGTTTTATGTAAATTGGGACCACGAGTTCACATATATGGACGTCATTTTTCTCTAAAAGTACATCATATCAAAAGATGATACTTAGATTTTTATTCTAATTAGGTTTTAATAAGCCCAAATAGCAAAGAGAAATAAAAAACACCTTGGGCCTTAAGAGGTTATAAGTGTGGTGGTGTTTGTATCTGATTTTAATACAACACATTAACATATTCATACACATATGCCTGTATGATCTTTATTGGTGCTGTCAAACGAATTATCACATTCAAAAAAAGTTTGTACACATGGATGTATTGAATAAATGTTGATTATACGCCGCCTTTTCTTCCGTTTTTCAGCCAGTTTCTTGAACTTTCTCTCATTTGAGCAAAAACTTTTGGAAGTTTATAAAAGCTGTTCGGCATTTCTTATTATGGCCAATTTAAACAATTAAAAACAACATACAACAGAAATATTCTGATGTTCTGATAGCGATTCCTATGTAGAAGAATCACTTCCTGCCCTCCATCTGAATTTCGCAGGTCATCAATGAGATCATGTGAAAACAAACTATACAATGACTTGCCTAATTAACATATTTGTGCATTTAAATGACACTTTAGACTGAATACTACTACAGTATCTGGCAAAATAAGTAATATATTATGCACTGTCATAATGGCAAACTGTAATTTTCAAAATGTAATTTTAAAACTTTTATAAATAACTTATGTGTTAAAATCTCTCTGTGGGCAGCACGATGGTGCAGTGGGTAGCACAATCACCTCACAGCAGGAAGGTTGCTGGTTCGAGCCTCAGCTGGGTCAGTTGGCGTTTCTGTGTGGAGTTTGCATGTTCTCCCCGTGTTGGGACACTGAAAAAAATCATTCAGAGATGATTCCTTGGATTTACTCAATTTTTTTTTACGTTAAGTGGCTGTAAACAATTTATTTGGGCTGAATTTAAACAAACAAATTAAGTAGAATTTTATTCAATTTAATTTGTTTGTTTAAATTCAACACAAATAAATTGTTTGCAACAGTTTTGCAGACATCATTTTTTTTCAGTGCATGGGTTTCCTCCGGGTGCTCCGGTTTCCCCCACAGTCCAAACACATGCACTATAGGGGAATTGATGAACTAAATTGACCGTAGTGTATGTGTGTGAATGAGTGTGTATGGGTGTTTCCCAGTGATAGGTTGCAGCTGAAATGGCATTTGCTGCATAAAGTGAAGTTTATTTATAAACTAATTTTGAGAGGATCACGTGCTTATGATTGCTCACGGCTGGTCCCGCATTATCCAATTTATGATTCACCAATCAGATGATTCCTGGGTCACTATAAATACCCTCAGTTCCATATAACAGCCATCTTCGTTTTGATGAATCCCCCCTTTCACCCCTACTCCTCCTCCTTTCCTAGATGGGTGGCACGGTGGTCCAGTGGTCAGCACTGTTGTTTTACAGCAAGAACGTCACTGGTTATAGTCCTCACCAAGCCAGCCGACGTATCTGTGCGGAGTTTACGCGTTCTTCACGTGGGTTTCCCCCGGTTTCCTCCCACTATCCAAAAACATGCAACTTTAATTGACTAATCCAAATCGGCACCATAGACGTGCTCCTAGTTAGTATATATCTCTTAAAAGCAATTACTATCTGTTCATTAGCTACTACAGCAGGGGAGTTCTCCAGATCTACCTGAGCTCAAACTCCCCTCTCGCCTTGCAAACGGGAGGGAGCCCCGGGCTCGAGGATCTTATGAACTCAGGGCTCTCTCCCGAGACAGCATGCCAAACAAGCTTTATAATCAGTCATCAGCTAAGTGTGAACTCTTGAAACATTCTCATTCTCTTTCTCTCTCTCTCTCTCTATATATAAATGTGTGTGTGTGTGTGCGTAATTCGTTATTATAAAAATATCTATTTAGCTGTTATGAATTTTTAATAATTGAATTTTCGTAGATTTTATTGTGTGCCATGATTTAAAACGTGTCTATATGTAGTAATTAATATACTTTCGACCTTGGCAACTACTCGCAGTGTTCAAGCATTGTGCTGGAGTGTTCTGCATGAGTGTTTTCCTCAAGAAGATGCAAAATAGTGTTCCTCCAGCACTTTATGCTTCTGTGCCTCACTGTTTCCAGAATGAATCTTACAGATGTTCGATCCTGCGAATCTATTAGGGACTCAACAGGAGCACAAACTCTAAACTGACAGCAGATATTAGTGAACCAAAGATTTATTAGGGATTTTAGTACAATAACAAACCTTCAATGCGCTGTTATGAATGATGAGTGATTATGCACGTGATGCGCTGACAAACTTCCTGCTGAGTTGTTTCTTATTTAACAATATGAAGCTACTTTGTCATTTAATATGCAAATAAAGCCTCAAGATGATCAATATGATTATTGTTAATCCTGTTGGCCACAATGCTTTACATGTCTTCTGTCATCTGATTTATAGTATAAAGGGGTGGTCCACAGTGTAATTTTAAGGCTTAGTTGTGTTTATAAGATGCAAAGCGATGTGTGTTCATGCTTCACTTGTAGAAAATCAGGTTATATTTCGTATATATCTTACTTTGTATACAGCTACTCAGCTAACATGAAAACCAGTGTCATATTTCCTAGTTCCTCTGAATGGCCCGCCCTCAAGAGGCTCTGATTGGTCAGCTAACATAATGTGCTGTGATTCGCCGATCGGCTCCACGTCACCATGTCACGTGTAAACAGTAGCTGTTAGCCGTATCAGTTTGCCTGAATCAGACAGAAAATGAAGAGCGCAGAGCTGAAGCTCATGCCTGCTCTCTAAAATAACATCTGACAAGTGTCTTTCACATATATTGGGGTTATAAGCATGTGTAAGTAATATGTAATGTTCACATATCTTTTGCAAGGGAAAGCGCCCACAAACCTGCCCTCTTTTCTCTCGCAGAGAAAGTTTACCTTAAAATGAAAGAATCCCATCCTTTGCACACAAATCCCCTATCCGCAACACCTCCAGACGCTCTTCAGCTTCGCGATCAACCCGGGCCCCAATCAATAACCAGATTGGTTAATAAGCACCAGTTTTGCCTTCAAAAGCTGTTCACACTGTCACATGTGGGCAAAATAAATCCCATTCAGGCCACATTTGGCTGCAGTGTGAACGTAGCCAAAGTGTCACCATAGAGAGACACTGCAGCGCTGCTGAAGATTGTGGCTGTTTACAGTGGTTTGACTGATAAATATGAATTTGTAGCTAAATTAACGTTGCCAAAAAGCATTTCCCATTGCTTACATCCTTGTTTACGTCCTCGCTACAACATACCATTAATGTTAGAAACTGTGCATGTAGTGGATCAGTTTTAACAAATAAAAACACTTACAGGTTGTGGCTCACAATCCACAGCTTCTGCATGTTGGATGAGTTTTTAGCTGAATCCAGCATTAAACTGGGAGAGATTCTGGAAGCTGTCCTTTGTCAAATGCTAGCTATATATATTGTTTATAATACTCTGGAACATAATTAAAATTAAGAACACGACACAAAGAGAGAAGTGCTTACATTTCAATTTTAAACTATAAGCACTTCTCTCTTTGTGTCGTGTTCTTTTGAAGCCCAAACATGGAAACAGAAGAAGCTCTATGGAAATAGCAGCGTTTGGACGCCATTTTAGCTTTCTCTGCTGTAACATTACAGCACCTCTGGCCATGCCCCTTCATTGCCCGTGGTGAATGCGCGTAACCTAAAGCGTTTGTGATCTCACTAACCTGGATGTATTGTTTTGTAGTCCCCAAACTTTGAGCGTCTTACATTCAGAGACGTTGTTAATTTTCACACATCTACATTACACATCAACTAAAGTTTCAAATGAGGTATCGCAGTGGACCACCTCTTTAAATCTCAAAATCTCCTTCAAATGTCTTTTTTTTTTAAGGAAGCTTAATGAATCAAGGAGACATCAAAAGGCAGAAAATTCTTGTTCCAGGCCCCATAATTTTTAATTTAATTTAATTTAATTTAATTTAATTTAATTTAATTTAATTTATTTTATTTTATTATATATATATATATATATATATATATATATATATATATATATATATATATATATATATATATATATATATATATATATATATATTTTTTTTTTTTTTAATTAACTAATTTATTTTTCCCTCTTTATTTTATCTTTATTTTTATTTATTTATTTTCTTATTGTAATTTAAGGTTCCCTGTTTGGGCTTCTAATAACTATCTTCATTGTCGTAGACCTCTTTCAGCACGGTTTTGAATACCTATCTCTGTGTCTATTACCATTCTTTTATTTATTTATCTTTTACTGGCTTAATTTTTTCCTTAATCTTAAATACATATTTAGTTTATGTCTATGTATGTATGTATGTGTGTATGTATATATGTATATATTTTAATTTATTTATTTTATTATTTTAATTTGTCTTTGTCATTTTCACTTCGGTTTTTCCTTTTTAGTGTCACTATTGTTGCTATTGCTGTCACTATAATTAATACAATTTTTTAACAACCTGTATATTGGTTATTATATGTATATCTATGCACTTTGCTATATGCTGATTGTCTACGGCTTGTTTTTCTGTGTTCAAAAAATACAAAATAAAAGGAAAAAAATTTGATGGAAAAAAAAGGAAGCTTAATTTCTAGAACCTTTGCTTTCTCTGTTCCACAGCGTTGGAATGATTTTTTTGCCTCTAAAACAGCTAAAATCTTATTTTAGAGGTTATTTTGAAGTATTGTAATACAAAAGCATTTAAATTTGATCACAAAAGCATTTAAATGTCATCTTACTATTGGAGATATCATTTTATATGAAGACTCTACTACTCTTGCCCACATAAATCTGCTTTTGCACAAAATTACAAATATTTGTATGGCAAATCGTATGGTAATACAATAAATTTCCTAGTATTTTACAGTAAAATTTACATATAAGATTAAACCATTTACATTTTTTTCACAGTGTGATGTGTTTGTTTAGTTTTTAAACAATGGATTTTCTTTATTTGATATTTTACATTAAGCCAATGCATGTGTGTGTGTGTGTGTGTATATATATATATATATATATATATATATATATGTATATATACATATATATATATATATATATATATATATATATATATATATATATATATATATATATATATATATATATATATATATATGTATATATACATATATATACTGTATATAGTTGATAAAATCCTTTATTTTGATGCATAAATGCCAATTATTAATTTTTAATTAATAATAATAATAATAATAATAATAATAATAATCATTGACAATTGATAATTAATAATGCCATTTATTAATGAATGGTTAATAATAATGAGTAGGTGAATTTACAAAGTATCCAGATGACTCTATTAGAAATATTACATAATTCCTATGTTATGCATATTCATATGTGTGTGTGTGTGTGTGTGTGTGTGTGTGTGCGTGTGTGTGTGTGTGTGTGTGTGTGTGTGTGTGTGTGCCTTGTACTTCTTAGATTGTGGAGACCAAATGTCCCCACAAGTATAGCAATACCAGTAAATTGTGACCTTGTGGGCACTTTTTTTGTTACCCATGAGGAAAATGGCTCATAAATCCGACAGAATGAAGTATTTTGACAATGTAAAAATGCTGATTTTTTTCCCTGAGAGGATTAGGTAGAGAATATACAACCTGTACAGTATTAAAAATGTTAACGTCTATGGGAAATCCCCATAAAGATAGCTGCACCAGTCTGTGTGTGAATGTGTGAGGTGGAGTTGCTGGGATTCACAGGTTGCCATGGACCGTGTCCATGGTGACGTTGGATTATTGTCATTATTATGATTATTATGGGCTTTTGGACATGCAAGCGCAGTTCAATGAGGCTCACCGCACCTTCCCGCATCCATTCAGATTCATTTGGCTTTTCCAAATAAATATTTATCAGTGTGAGTGAGCGAACGCTTCGTTAGGCTTGATAATTCCTGCCGCTGCATGTGGGGAGAGTTCTGGGACGTCCTTCAGGGGTCACTGGACCAACCAGAAACGCCAGAGTTTACTCGTAGTGTCTGAGATCACGTACAGTTGAAGTCTGAGTTATTCGCCCTCCTGTGAATCATTATTTTTTCTTTTTTTAAATATTTCCCAAATGATGTTGAACAGATTCAAGAATTTCTCACAGTATTTCCTATAATATTTTTTCTTCTGGAGAAAGTCTTATTTGTTTTATTTCGGCTAGAATAAAAGCAGTTTTTAATTTTTTTTAAACCCATTTTAGGGTCAATATTATTAGCCCCCTTAAGCAATATTAGTTTTGGATTCTCTCCAGAACAAACCCTAACTTTACCCTGATTACCCTAGTTAAGCCTTTAAATGTCAATTTAAGCTGAATACTAGTGTCTTGAAGAATATCTAGTCTAATATTATTTACTGTCATCATGACAAAGACAAAGAAATCAGTTATAAGAAATGAGTTATTAAAACTATTATGATTAGTAATGTGTTGAAATAATCTGCATTAAACATAAATTGTGGAAAAAAATATACAGCAGGGCGAATAATTCAGGAGGGCTAATTCTGATTTCTCCTTCATCAGAGATCTTAAAGTCTCCTCCAGAGTTTCAGGAGAGGTTTGTGCAGATGCTGAAGTCTGTGATTATTAAAGGTTACACAGAGGGATTTGTACACTGTAAAAATATCTGAAAATTAGCAGCTTACATAATATTTATATAATCGCCTCACAGCAAGAAGGTCGCTGGTTCGAGTCCCAGCTGGGTCAGTTGGCGTTTCTGTGTGGAGTTTGCATGTTCTCCCCGTGTTGGTGTTGGTTTCCTCCGGTTGCTCCGGTTTCCCCCACAGTCCAAACACATGCGCTATAGGGGAATTGATTAAATTGTCCGTAGTGTATGAGTGTGAATAAGTGTGAATCGGTGTTTCCCAGTGATGGGTTGCAGCTGGAAGGGCATCTGCTGCGTAAAACATATGCTGGATAAGTTGGCGGTTCATTCCAATGTGGCGACCCCTGATTAATAAAGGGACTGAGCCGAAAAGAAAATGAATGAATGAATAATTATTCAATATTTTCATGTTTTTTTTTCTCAATCTTTGTTTGGTTACACATTATTTTAAGGTGACATATTCACAGTGTCATTTAACTTTAGTGGTATCTCTATATTTGGCATGCAGATACACTACCTGACAAAAGTCTTGTTGAACTGCATCCAAATCATCACCAATACTGCAGAAGACCTACTGGAACCAGCATGGAGCAAAGATTCTCACAGAAATCAGTCAAGTTTGGTGAAGGAGAAATCATGGTTTGGGGTTCCATTCAGTATGGGGGCGTGCGAGAGATCTGCAGAGTGGATGATCAACATCAACAGCCTGAGGTATCAAGACATTTGTGCTGCCCATTACATTACAAACCACAGGAGAGGGACAATTCTTCAGCAGGATAGCGCTCCTTCTCATACTTCAGCCTCCACATCAAAGCTCCTGAAAGCAAAGAAGGTCAAGGTGCTCCAGGATTGGCCAGCCCAGTCACCAGACATGAACATTATTGAGCATGTCTGGGGTAAGATGAAGGAGGAGGTGTTGAAAATGAACACAAAGAGTCTTGATGAACTCTGGGAGTCCTGCAAGAACCCTTTCTTTGCCATTCCAGATGACTTTATTAATCAGTGATTTGAGTCATTCAGAGATGTATGATGCAGTCCTCCAAGCTCATGATGGAGTCAGACACAATATTCATTCTGTTTCCACTGCAGCATGACTTTATATTCTATACTGGACATTATTGAAGGTTCAATGATGAGACTTTAGTCTAAGCAGAGTCAGACCTTACTGTCCTAATGAAATCATTCAAAATCAAGACATGATCATATTTTATTGTGCTCAAATAAGCGTCATTAGAGGCCTTTGCCTTTCATAGAAGACACTTCTGATACCAAATCATCAACTAGAAGTCAACTTATTATTTACTGTTCCTAAAACTTAGATAGGCGACTAGACTTTTGTCAGGTCGTGCATGTGAAGCTGCTTCTGCAGTTTAACCAACATCCTGGAGATCTTTTATTGTTTTTTTTGCTGTTTCAGAATAAAATATAAAATGCATCACAAACATGATCAAAAACAGATTAAAAATGAATATATTCAAAGTTTTCAGTCAATAAGATGTTTAAAAATATATATATTTTGAAGGAAGTGCCTTATGCTCATCCAGCATTGCATTTATTTGGTCAGAATACAGTAAAATAACAGTGTTGCAACAAAAAAACAACATTATTTTCATTATGTTTGAATGTATTTAAAAATAAATAGTCAGTTTTGTGCCATTTATTTCTTATAAATATACAAAATCTAATGTATTTACTGTAATTTTTTGAAGAAATGTGGTGCAAATAGAAATGTGTAAGTTTGTAATCATTAATTTGACTTTCACTGCATTGCTGTATCTTTTAATCCACTTTACTTATATCATTTAGATGATATAAAAACTGATTTTCCTAATGAAAGATTGTGAAGAGGTTTAACCCTTCATTTTGGCCTCTTTAGAAAAGAGAAAGTGCAGAAGTTTGCGGTCAGGCGTGCAGATATAGTATAATGTGAAGCTGCTTCTGCGGATCTTCACGGATTAACCAACATCCTGGAGATTTTTATATTGTTTTTTTGCTGTTTCAGAACAGAATGTTAAAATGCATCACAAACATGATCAAAAACAGATTAAAAATGAATATATTCAAAAGTTTAAATAGTTTAAGATGTTTAAAAATATATATTTTTGAAAGAAGTGCCTTATGCTCATCCAGCATTGCATTTATTTGACCAGAATACAGTAAAATAACAGTGTTGCAACAAAAAAAGATTATTTTCATTAGGTTTGAATGTATTTAAAATACATTTGAGTCAGTTTTGTGCCATTTATTTCACTCTGACACATAAAAAATGACTTTACCATCACTTTAAGGCAGTTTAATGATGAATTATATAAAATATGTTTGTTTAAACACTGTATTTGCTGATGTCGTGCACATTGTGCACAGCAGAAAACTTGATTTCCACTACTATATCTTTTGATCAACTTTTCATACAGAAGCCTTAACATTTAGATTTAGACTTATTTTCCTAATGAAAGATTATGAAGAGGTTTAAACCTTCACTTTGGCCTCTTTAGAAAAGAGAAAGTGCAGAAGTTTGCGGTCAGGCGTGCAGATATAGTATAATGTGAAGCTGCTTCTGCGGATCTTCACGGATTAACCAACATCCTGGAAACGTCTTCAGCTTTAACCCCAGCACCTAATTTCTGATGGCCCGTCCTCTTTCTTCTGCCTCCAAAGTAAATAAACCTTCATCTGAAGCGCAGCCAATGGCCGGCGCACTCTGGTTTTTTTATCTGTGGTGGCGGCGGGCGCTTTTTTTCTATATCAGCGCTGGCAGAGCGAGTCGCGCGCTGGTTTCGGGCCTGTGAGCTGGTCCTGGTGCTGGAAAATCAAGCCTTTGAGGCCGCGGCCGCAGGAACACTCATTTATTTGCGCTGGTCTGCGGGCAGAAGTGTGCGGCGCTCTCCCAAAAGGAAGATTATTTTAAAAAGAGAGCCTATATCTGCTGAGCGCGCACTTTTGCTGTATCAAACCCGCCTTTCAACGATGGTCCCACTTTCAACATGCACTTTCTGATGAGCTTCAGGCCTGTGAGATGCAAATGTGTGTGTGAGGAACTGAACGCTTCTCTGTGTGTGATAATCTTGACTGACGGCTGACCCGCGCTGGATTATAGGCCGGCCCAATATAGCCAATATAAACCATACATTTAGGACGATTCCAACACTGATAGGGAAAATTGAGCGACATTGTGATTAGATAATGCGGTTTTAATGTGGTTTTGGGGAATTTCGTCAATGATTCAGACCAAAAATTGGTATATGAGTCGATTCGGACTGATTCACTTGGACTGATTCAAATGGAAGGTAGAATTAAGGGTTTTTTATGATTAAATGATTCATTTGGACTGATTCACATATAGAATTTATTCATCAATGAATGTGCAACAATTCAGGGTTTTTCTAATTAAATGATTTGTTTGGACTGAGTCATTTGGACTGATTCAAATGTAGAATTGATTCTTCAATGAATGTGCAACAATTCAGGGTTTTTCTAATTAAATGATTTGTTTGGACTGAGTCATTTGGACTGATTCAAATGTAGAATTGATTCTTCAATGAATGTGCAACAATTCAGGGTTTTTCTAATTAAATGATTTGTTTGGACTGAGTCATTTGGACTGATTCAAATGTAGAATTGATTCTTCAATGAATGTGCAACAATTCAGGGTTTTTCTAATTAAATGATTTGTTTGGACTGAGTCATTTGGACTGATTCAAATGTAGAATTGATTCTTCAATGAATGTGCAACAATTCAGGGTTTTTCTAATTAAATGATTTGTTTGGACTGAGTCATTTGGACTGATTCAAGTATAGAATTGATTCTTCAATGAATGTGCAACAATTCAGGGTTTTTCTAATTAAATGATTTGCTTGGACTGAATCATTTGGACTGATTCAAGTATAGAATTGATTAATCAAGGAATGTGCAAAAATAAGGCTTTTTCTAATTAAATGAGCTAAATAAATGATTCATTTGGACTGATTCAAATATGGAAGTGATTCATCAAGTAATGTGCAAAAATAAGGCTTTTTCTAATTAATTGATTCATTTGGACTGATTCAAATATAGAATTGATTCAACAACAGGGCTGGAGCAAACTGAACTGAAGGTCTAGGCAAAAGAGGATCATGCCGCCCTCAAACCGAAAGCGAAAATGAGAGACGGGGGTGTGATTGTACGACAGCGAGGACCGGGGCGGTGGGGTGATTGTCGGGGACGAAAGTGAGGACCGTGGGGGGGTTGTCGTGGACACCGTCCTCTCTATTCTGCCTGGGTCGCCTCTATGGACGCGTCGACTCTGTTCATCAATGAATGTGCAAAAATTCAGAGTTTTTCTAATTAAATGGTTGATTTGGACTGATTCAAATATAGAATTGATTCATTAGCGAATGTGCAAAAATAAGTGATTTTCTAATTAAATGATTCGTTTGGACTGAGTCATTTGGACTGATTCAAATATAGAATTGATTCTTCAATGAATGTGCAAAAATAAGGCTTTTTCTAATTAATTGATTCATTTGGACTGATTCAAATATGGAAGTGATTCATCAAGGAATGTGCAAAAATTCAGAGTTTTTTTAATTAAATGATTCGTTTGGACTGATTCATTTGAACTGATTCAAATATAGAATTGATTCTTCAATGAATGTGCAAAAAGAGATTTTCTAATTAAATTATTCATTTTGACTGAGTCATTTTGACTGATTCAAATGAAGAATTGATTCATCAATGAATACAAAAATAAGGCTTTTTTTCTAATTAAATGATTTATTTGGACTGATTCATTTAGACTGATTTAAGTATAGAATTGATGCATCAAAAGCTATAAATACAACTTTAATACAAAAACTATGAATAACAATACTAAAATACCACTGGCAAAAATATATACAGTATGTGGGTCATAAATATTGAGTGTATGTGTTAATGTGATAAAAAATACACTAAAAATGCTGGGTTGTTGTAACCCAATTTTGGGTCAAATATGGACAAACACAATAGCTGGGTTAAAATGATATATTACATTCAATTTAAAAATGAATTCAGTGGTTGGGTTTGTCCAAATTTTTAATGTGGTTTTAGGGAATTTTGCCAATGATTCAGACCAAAAATTGGCATCTGAGTTGATTTGAACTGATTCATTTAGACTGATTCATTTAAACTGATTCATTTGAACTGATTCAAATATAGACTTGATTCACCAATAGCTATAAATACATATGAAAACAAGTCTTTGGGCAAATTTGGGTATATTTGCATGCAATATATGCGGTACATATTTACAAACAGCCCCTTTGTTGTAAAATAAAATAATATTAATAAGAAGAATAAGAAGATTTAAATAATAATACCTGTATAACACACAGTAGTTGAGTGTCCGCTGGATGAATGTGCGGATCTGTCAGCTCGTGAATTATTTTAGTAAGCAGCTTTCAGTCTTAAACAAGGAGTGAGTTTCATTTCACTCAACAAACCTTTTCATTTAGACCGACGTGTGTGTGTGTGTTCGTGTGTGTGTGTGTGTGTGTGTGTGTGTGTGTGTGTTTTCAGCTCAGGATGTGCCCTGGACTTGAACTGCGGCAGGGTTTTTTTCCTCCTTTAAAGCCTGTGGCACCTGTACCAACCACAGTACCATCTGCTTGGCATTCAGCGTCCACACACATACTGTACACACACACACAGGTACACGCATACACACGCACACAATCACACACTCTGACATGTGCACACCCACATACAGTATGCATGCACACACATGCACACATCCCCACACATACAGACATCCACACACACACACACACACACACACACACACACACACACACACACACACACACACACACACACACACACACACACACACACACACACACACACACACACACACACACACACACACAAGGAGGTCTGCTGCTCCACACATTGTTTCAATAGTGCTGCTCCAGCTGGGCTTCAGGCTGGCTCTGGGCTGGGAGTATTGTCTTGCGGGGGGAATCTTCTCTGTCCAGAGGAATGTGCTGAACCCGTCTGTACATCTGGAGAATCAAAGCGCATTATAAGAGCTAGCGTGACCCGCGCTGCCCTCAGACGCCTGCGCGCAGCACACAGGTGTTTGGCACGCAGTGTGTGTTTAGTGAAGGCTTGTGTTTATGTCATCATTCTCTCCAGCCTCATACACACACTGCACAACACAACACACTCCCTGTCCCAACACACACTGCCAGCTGCATTCTTACTGCAACAGAAAAATGTGCCTTTGCATCAAATACATTGTTTCTTACCATGTTTTTACATAAAAAAGATCTTATTTATTCAAATAGCAGACGTTAAACGACAGAAAATTACCGTAAAATAACAAACATTAAACAATAGAAAATTACCGTAAAATAACAGACGTTAAATGACAGAAAATTACCGGAAAATAACAAACGTTAAACAATAGAAAATTACCGTAAAATAACAAACGTTAAACAATAGAAAATTACTGTAAAATAGCAGACGTTAAATGACAGAAAATTACCGTAAAATAACAAACGTTAAACAATAGAAAATTACCGTAAAATAGCAGACGTTAAACAATAGAAAATTACCGTAAAATAACAGACGTTAAATGACAGAAAATTGCCGGAAAATAACAAACGTTAAACAATAGAAAATTACTGTAAAATAGCAGACGTTAAATGACAGAAAATTACCGTAAAATAACAAACGTTAAACAATAGAAAATTACCGTAAAATAGCGGACGTTAAACAATAGAAAATTACCGTAAAATAACAGACGTTACATGACAGAAAATTACCAGAAAATAACAAACGTTAAACAATAGAAAATTACCGTAAAATAACAAATGTTAAACAATAGAAAATTACTGTAAAATAGCAGACGTTAAACAATAGAAAATTACCGTAAAATAACAGACGTTAAATGACAGAAAATTACCGGAAAATAACAGAGGTTAAATGACAGAAAATTACCGTAAAATAACAAATGTTAAACAATAGAAAATTACTGTAAAATAACAGACGTTAAATGACAGAAAATTACCGGAAAATAACAGAGGTTAAATGACAGAAAATTACCGTAAAATAACAAATGTTAAACAATAGAAAATTACTGTAAAATAGCAGACGTTAAATGACAGAAAATTACCGGAAAATACCAGAGGTTAAATGACAGAAAATTACCGTAAAATAACAGACGTTAAACAATAGAAAATTACCGTAAAATAACGGACGTTAAACAATAGAAAATTACTGTAATATAACAGACGTTAAACAATAGAAAATTACCGGAAAACAACAGACGTTAAACAACAGAAAATTACCGAAAAATTTCAGACGTTAAACAATAGAAAATTACCGGAAAACAGAAGACGTTAAATGACGGAAAATTACCGGAAAACAATGAACGTTAAATTATAAAAAATTACCATAAAATAACGGATGTTAAATGACAGAAAATTACTGGAAAATAACAAACGTTAAATGACAGAAAATTACCATAATATAACGGAGGTTAAATGACAGAAAATTACCGGAAAATAACAAACGTTAAATGACAGAAAATTACCATAATATAACGGTCGTTAAAAGACAGAAAATTACCGTAAAATAACAAACGTTAAACAATAGAAAATTACCGTAAAATAGCAGACGTTAAACAATAGAAAATTACCGTAAAATAACAGACGTTAAATGACAGAAAATTGCCGGAAAATAACAAACGTTAAACAATAGAAAATTACTGTAAAATAGCAGACGTTAAATGACAGAAAATTACCGTAAAATAACAAACGTTAAACAATAGAAAATTACCGTAAAATAGCGGACGTTAAACAATAGAAAATTACCGTAAAATAACAGACGTTACATGACAGAAAATTACCAGAAAATAACAAACGTTAAACAATAGAAAATTACCGTAAAATAACAAATGTTAAACAATAGAAAATTACTGTAAAATAGCAGACGTTAAACAATAGAAAATTACCGTAAAATAACAGACGTTAAATGACAGAAAATTACCGGAAAATAACAGAGGTTAAATGACAGAAAATTACCGTAAAATAACAAATGTTAAACAATAGAAAATTACTGTAAAATAACAGACGTTAAATGACAGAAAATTACCGGAAAATAACAGAGGTTAAATGACAGAAAATTACCGTAAAATAACAAATGTTAAACAATAGAAAATTACTGTAAAATAGCAGACGTTAAATGACAGAAAATTACCGGAAAATACCAGAGGTTAAATGACAGAAAATTACCGTAAAATAACAGACGTTAAACAATAGAAAATTACCGTAAAATAACGGACGTTAAACAATAGAAAATTACTGTAATATAACAGACGTTAAACAATAGAAAATTACCGGAAAACAACAGACGTTAAACAACAGAAAATTACCGAAAAATTTCAGACGTTAAACAATAGAAAATTACCGGAAAACAGAAGACGTTAAATGACGGAAAATTACCGGAAAACAATGAACGTTAAATTATAAAAAATTACCATAAAATAACGGATGTTAAATGACAGAAAATTACTGGAAAATAACAAACGTTAAATGACAGAAAATTACCATAATATAACGGAGGTTAAATGACAGAAAATTACCGGAAAATAACAAACGTTAAATGACAGAAAATTACCATAATATAACGGTCGTTAAAAGACAGAAAATTACCGGAAAATAACAAACATTAAATGACAGAAATTTACCATAAAATAACAAACGTTAAATGACAGAAAATTACCGGAAAATAACAAACGTTAAATGACAGAAAATTACCGGAAAATAACAAACGTTAAATGACAGAAAATTACCATAATATAACGGACGTTAAATGACAGAAAATTACCGGAAAATAACAAACGTTAAATGACAGAAAATTACCATAATATAACGGACGTTAAATGACAGAAAATTACCGGAAAATAACAAACATTAAATGACAGAAAATTACCATAAAATAACAAACGTTAAATGACAGAAAATTACCGGAAAATAACAAATGTTAAATGACAGAAAATTACCATAAAATAACAAGACGTTAAATGACAGAAATTTACCATAAAATAACAGACGTTAAATGACAGAAAATTACCGTAAAATAGCAGGTGTTAAATGACAGAAAATTACCGGAAAATAACAAACGTTAAATGACAGAAAATTTACGTAAAATAGCAGACGTTAAATGACAGAAATTTACCGGAAAATAACAGACGTTAAATGACAGAAAATTACCATAATATAACGGATGTTAAATGACAGAAATTTACCATAAAATAACAGACGTTAAATGACAGAAAATCACCGGAAAATAACAAACGTTAAATGACAGAAATTTACCATAAAATAACAGACGTTAAATGACAGAAAATCACCGGAAAATAACAAACGTTAAATGACAGAAATTTACCGGAAAATAACAAACGTTAAATGACAGAAAATTACCGTAAAATAGCAGGTGTTAAATGACAGAAAATTACCGGAAAATAATAAACGTTAAATGACAGAAAATTACCGGAAAATAACAAACGTTAAATGACAGAAAATTACCATAATATAACAGACGTTAAATGACAGAAAATTACCGGAAAATAACAAACGTTAAATGACAGAAAATTACCGTAAAATAGCAGGTGTTAAATGACAGAAAATTACCGGAAAATAACAAACGTTAAATGACAGAAAATTTACGTAAAATAGCAGACGTTAAATGACAGAAATTTACCGGAAAATAACAGACGTTAAATGACAGAAAATTACCATAGTATAACGGATGTTAAATGACAGAAATTTACCATAAAATAACAGACGTTAAATGACAGAAAATCACCGGAAAATAACAAACGTTAAATGACAGAAATTTACCATAAAATAACAGACGTTAAATGACAGAAAATCACCGGAAAATAACAAACGTTAAATGACAGAAATTTACCATAAAATAACAGACGTTAAATGACAGAAAATTAACGTAAAAAGCAGACGTTAAATGACAGAAATTTACCGGAAAATAACAAGACGTTAAATGACAGAAAATTACCATAATATAACGGACGTTACATGACAGAAATTTACCATAAAATAACAGACGTTAAATGACAGAAAATCACCGGAAAATAACAAACGTTAAATGACAGAAATTTACCATAAAATAACAAACGTTAAATGACAGAAATTTACCATAAAATAACAGACGTTAAATGACAGAAAATCACCGGAAAATAACAAACGTTAAATGACAGAAAATTACCGGAAAATAATGGGCGTTAAATTACAGAAATTTATCATAAAATAACGGACGTTCAATGACAGAAATTTACCGGAAAATAACTGACATTAAATGACAGAAAATTAACGTAAAATAGCAGACGTTAAATGACAGAAATTTACCGGAAAATAACAAGACGTTAAATGACAGAAAATTACCATAATATAACGGACGTTACATGACAGAAATTTACCAAAAAATAACAGACGTTAAATGACAGAAAATCACCGGAAAATAACAAACGTTAAATGACAGAAATTTACCATAAAATAACAGACGTTAAATGACAGAAAATCACCGGAAAATAACAAACGTTAAATGACAGAAATTTACCGGAAAATAACAAACGTTGAATGACAGAAAATTACCGTAAAATAGCAGGTGTTAAATGACAGAAAATTACCGGAAAATAATAAACGTTAAATGACAGAAAATTACCGGAAAATAACAAACGTTAAATGACAGAAAATTACCATAATATAACAGACGTTAAATGACAGAAAATTACCGGAAAATAACAAACGTTAAATGACAGAAAATTACCGTAAAATAGCAGGTGTTAAATGACAGAAAATTACCGGAAAATAACAAACGTTAAATGACAGAAAATTACCATAATATAACGGATGTTAAATGACAGAAATTTACCATAAAATAACAGACGTTAAATGACAGAAAATCACCGGAAAATAACAAACGTTAAATGACAGAAATTTACCATAAAATAACAGACGTTAAATGACAGAAAATCACCGGAAAATAACAAACGTTAAATGACAGAAATTTACCATAAAATAACAGACGTTAAATGACAGAAAATAACGTAAAATAGCAGACGTTAAATGACAGAAATTTACCGGAAAATAACAAGACGTTAAATGACAGAAAATTACCATAATATAACGGACGTTACATGACAGAAAATTACCATAAAATAACAGACGTTAAATGACAGAAAATCACCGGAAAATAACAAACGTTAAATGACAGAAATTTACCATAAAATAACAAACGTTAAATGACAGAAATTTACCATAAAATAACAGACGTTAAATGACAGAAAATCACCGGAAAATAACAAACGTTAAATGACAGAAAATTACCGGAAAATAATGGGCGTTAAATTACAGAAATTTATCATAAAATAACAGACGTTCAATGACAGAAATTTACCGGAAAATAACAAACGTTAAATGACAGAAAATCACCGGAAAATAACAAACGTTAAATGACAGAAATTTACCATAAAATAACAGACGTTAAATGACAGAAAATCACCGGAAAATAACAAACGTTAAATGACAGAAATTTACCATAAAATAACAGACGTTAAATGACAGAAAATCACCGGAAAATAACAAACGTTAAATGACAGAAATTTACCGGAAAATAACAAACGTTAAATGACAGAAAATTACCGTAAAATAGCAGGTGTTAAATGACAGAAAATTACCGGAAAATAATAAACGTTAAATGACAGAAAATTACCGGAAAATAACAAACGTTAAATGACAGAAAATTACCATAATATAACAGACGTTAAATGACAGAAAATTACCGGAAAATAACAAACGTTAAATGACAGAAAATTACCGTAAAATAGCAGGTGTTAAATGACAGAAAATTACCGGAAAATAACAAACGTTAAATGACAGAAAATTACCATAATATAACGGATGTTAAATGACAGAAATTTACCATAAAATAACAGACGTTAAATGACAGAAAATCACCGGAAAATAACAAACGTTAAATGACAGAAATTTACCATAAAATAACAGACGTTAAATGACAGAAAATCACCGGAAAATAACAAACGTTAAATGACAGAAATTTACCATAAAATAACAGACGTTAAATGACAGAAAATAACGTAAAATAGCAGACGTTAAATGACAGAAATTTACCGGAAAATAACAAGACGTTAAATGACAGAAAATTACCATAATATAACGGACGTTACATGACAGAAAATTACCATAAAATAACAGACGTTAAATGACAGAAAATCACCGGAAAATAACAAACGTTAAATGACAGAAATTTACCATAAAATAACAAACGTTAAATGACAGAAATTTACCATAAAATAACAGACGTTAAATGACAGAAAATCACCGGAAAATAACAAACGTTAAATGACAGAAAATTACCGGAAAATAATGGGCGTTAAATTACAGAAATTTATCATAAAATAACGGACGTTCAATGACAGAAATTTACCGGAAAATAACTGACATTAAATGACAGAAAATTAACGTAAAATAGCAGACGTTAAAGACAGAAATTTACCGGAAAATAACAAGACGTTAAATGACAGAAAATTACCATAATATAACGGACGTTACATGACAGAAATTTACCATAAAATAACAGACGTTAAATGACAGAAAATCACCGGAAAATAACAAACCTTAAATGACAGAAATTTACCATAAAATAACAAACGTTAAATGACAGAAATTTACCATAAAATAACAGACGTTAAATGACAGAAAATCACCGGAAAATAACAAACGTTAAATGACAGAAAATTACCATAAAATAACAGACGTTAAATGACAGAAATTTACCATAAAATAACAGACGTTAAATGACAGAAAATTACCGGAAAATAATGGGCGTTAAATTACAGAAATTTGTCATAAAATAACGGACGTTCAATGACAGAAATTTACCGGAAAATAACTGACATTAAATGACAGAAATTTTTACGGTTCAGGCTGGTGGTGGTGGTGTAATGGTGTGGGGGAGATTTTCTTGGCACACTTTGGGCCCATTAGTACCAATTGAGCATCGTGTCAACGCCACAGCCTACCTGAGTATTGTTGCTGACCATGTCCATCCCTTTATGACCACAGTGTCTCCATCTTCTGATGGCTGCTTCCAGCAGGATAACGTGCCATGCCATAAAGCGCCAATCATCTCAGACTGGTTACTTGAACATGACAATGAGTTCACTGTACTCAAATGGCCTCCACAGTCACTAGAGTTCAATCCAATAGAGCACCTTTGGGATGTGGTGGAACGAGAGATTCACATCATGGATGTTCAGCCGACAAATCTACAGCAACTCTGTGATGCTATTATGTCAGTATGGAGCAAAATCTCTGAGGAATATTTCCAGTACCTTGCTGAATCTTTGGTGTACCTAATAAAGTGGCCAGCGAGTGTAACAAACCACTGTTGAACAATAACTTGCCTAGTTAAGCCTTTAACTCACACTTTAAGCTGAATACCAGTATCTTAATCTCAGTTTAAACCAAAATAAAATTTAAACCTGTTTAACTTTCTAATCTAAGTTAAAGTAACTTAAAAACATACATTATCAGGCAGATATGTACTATTTACAGTGTAATAGAGAGACAGATCTCAGTTAAATCACTGATTTATATACAATTATAGATCAGTAGTATAAACAGTAACAGATGACTCTCTCTGTACCAGGATAATGTCATTTCTCTCATTTTGCTCATCATTAGATCGCTGGCTGTGGTATGATATTCCCATCTCTTCAGCTGTAAATCCATCTGATCCTCCATTAAATCTGCTGTAAGACACAATCACTGCCACACACACGCACCTTCAACTTAAATGGTTCATGAACTGAGAAAGCAAAATTCCCTTCATCTTCTGACAGATTAGAGCTCATGGTACTGTCCTGTAACACTTTGTGGTTCCTCTAAAATCAGCTTATATTGAAGACAGCCTGACTAAACCACAGGAAATAGAGTGTTCTATTCATGATGTCATTGGATGGATAAGATTCCATTTTAGAATGTCGACGCCCACTTCTACTGTACTTTCTGTACAACATTTTTAATACGCAAAACTCTCAGCCAATTAGAGCAGTTGGTGTTTACTTTAGTGTACTTCAGCTTCTACTTTATTTTTGTTCAGTCCAGTTAATATGCAAAACTGTCAGCCAATCAGAGCAGTGGGCGTTTACTACAAAGTCTACAATCAGCCGATCAGCCTCTATTGTACTTTATGTTCAATCCAGTTAAAATGCAAAACTGTCAGCCAATCAGAGCAGTCTACAATTGGCCAGTCAGCTTCTACTGTACTTTCTGTGCAGCCTTGTTAATATGCAAAACTGTGAGCCAATCAGAGCAGTGAGCGTTTACTACAAAGTCTACAATCAGCCAATCAGCTTCTACTGTACTTTCTGTTCAGTCCCATTGTATATGCAAAACTGTCAGCCAATCAGAGCAGTCTACAATTGGCCAGTTAGCTTATACTGTACTTTCTGTTTAGCCTTATTAATATGCAAAACTGTCGACCAATCAGAGCAGTGGGTGTTTACTTCAGTCTACAATAAGCCAATTAGCTTCTAGTGTACTTTCTGTTCAGCCTTGTTAATGTGCAAAACTGTCAGCCAATGAGAGAAGTGGGCGTTTACTTCAGAGTCTGCTACTGGCCAGTCGGCTTCTACTGTACTTTCTGTTCAGCCTTGTTATTATGCAAAACTATCAGCCAATCAGAACAGTATACAATTGGCCAATCAGCTTCTACTGTATTTTCTGTTCAGCCTTGTTAATATGCAAAACTGTCAGCCAATCAAAGCAGTGGGTGTTTACTTCAGACTCTACAATAAGCCAATCAGCTTTTACAACGCAATCTCACCGCAAATCGTAACTTTTTAATTTAGTGGCTAATTCGTATGAATTTGTACGATCTAATTCGTACAAATTAGTACGATTTGCTTATCACCCAATGACGGTTGGGGTTAGGGGTGGGGTTGGGTGCCACGCCTCCTTTTTTAAAATTTTTGTACGACTGAATTAGCCACTAAACTGACAAAGCGTAAAATACTTACGTTTCCTCGTGAGATCAGGCTGGCTTTTACTGTACTTTCTGTTCAGCCTTATTAATATGCAAAACTGTCGACCAATCAGAGCACTGGGTGTTTACTTCAGTCTACAATTAGCCAATCAGCTTCTACTGTACTTTCTGTTCAGCCTTGTTAATGTGCAAAACTGTCAGCCAATGAGAGCATTGGGCGTTTACTTCAGAGTCTGCTACTGGCCAATCGGCTTCTACTCTACTTTCTGTTCAGCCTTGTTAATAAGCAAAACTATTAGCCAATCAGAACAGTATACAGTTGGCCAATCAGCTTCTACTGTATTTTCTGTTCATCCTTGTTAATATGCAAAACTGTCAGCCAATCAAAGCAGTGGGTGTTTACTTCAGACTCTACAATAAGCCAATCAGCTTTTACAATGCAATCTCACCGCAATTCGTGGCTAATTTAGTGGCTAATTCGTATGAATTCGTACGATCTAATTCGTACAAATTAGTACGATTTGCTTATCACCCAATGACGGTTGGGGTTAGGGGTGGGGTTGGGTGCCACGCCTCCTTTTTAAAATCGTAAATTTTTGTACGACTGAATTAGCCACTAAACTGACAAAGCGTAAAATACTTACGTTTCCTC
This sequence comes from Danio kyathit, assembly GCA_903798195.1. Taxonomy (NCBI): domain Eukaryota; kingdom Metazoa; phylum Chordata; class Actinopteri; order Cypriniformes; family Danionidae; genus Danio; species Danio kyathit. The sequence goes on from LR812539.1 coordinate 2,424,760, forward strand.
GTGAGATCAGGCTGGCTTTTACTGTACTTTCTGTTCAGCCTTATTAATATGCAAAACTGTCGACCAATCAGAGCAGTTGGTGTTTACTTCAGTCTGCAATTAGCCAATCAGCTTCTACTGTACTTTCTGTTCAGCCTTGTTAATGTGCAAAACTGTCAGCCAATGAGAGAAGTGGGCGTTTACTTCAGAGTATACAATCGGCCAATCGGCTGCTACTGTACTTTCTGTTCAGCCTTATTAATATGCAAAACTGTCGACCAATCAGAGCAGTGGGTGTTTACTTCAGTCTACAATTAGCTAATCAGCTTCTACTGTACTTTCTGTTTAGCCTTGTTAATATGCAAAACTATCAGCCAATCAGAACAGTCTACAATTGGCCAATCAGCTTCTACTGTATTTTCTGTTCAGCCTTGTTAATATGCAAAACTGTCAGCCAATCAAAGCAGTGGGTGTTTGCTTCAGACTCTACAATAAGCCAATCAGCTTTTACAACGTAATTTCACGGCAATTCGTAACTTTTTGATTTAGTGGCTAATTCGTATGAATTCGTACGATCTAATTCGTACAAATTAGTACAATTTGCTCATCACCCAATGACGGTTGGGGTTAGGAGTGGGGTTGGGTGCCACGCCTCCTTTTAAAATCGTACATTTTCGTACGACTGAATTAGCTACTAAATTGACAAACCGTAAAATACTTACGTTTCCTCGTGAGATCAGGCTGGCTTTTACTGTACTTTCTGTTCAGCCTTATTAATATGCAAAACTGTCGACCAATCAGAGCAGTGGGTGTTTACTTCAGTCTACAATTAGCCAATCAGCTTCTACTGTACTTTCTTTTCAGCCATGTTAATATGCAAAACTGTCAGCCAATGAGAGAAGTGGGCGTTTACTTCAGAGTATACAATCGGCCAATCGGCTGCTACTGTACTTTCTGTTCAGCCTTATTAATATGCAAAACTGTCGACCAATCAGAGCAGTGGGTGTTTACTTCAGTCTACAATTAGCCAATCAGCTTCTACTGTACTTTCTGTTCAACCTTGTTAATATGCAAAACTGTAAGCCAATGAGACAAGTGGGCGTATACTTCAGAGTATACAATCGGCCAATCGGCTTCTACTGCACTTTCTGTTCAGCCTTGTTAATATGCAAAACTGTCAGTTAATGAGAGCAGTGGGCGTTTACTTCAGAGTCTGCTACTGGCCAATCGGCTTCTACTGTACTTTCTGTTCAGCTCTGTTAATATGCAAAACTGTCAGTTAATGAGAGCAGTGGGCGTTTACTTCAGAGTATACAATCGACCAATCGGCTTCTACTGTACTTTCTGTTCAGCCTTGTTAATATGCAAAACTGTCAGCCAATGATAGCAGTGGGCGTTTACTTCAGAGTCTACTACTGGCCAATCGGCTTCTATTGTACTTTCTGTTCAGTCCAGTCAATATGCAAAACTGTCAGCCAATCAGAGCAGTCTACAATTGGCCAGTCAGCTTCTACTGTACTTTCAGTTCAGCCTTGTTAATATGAAAAACTGTCAGCCAATCAAAGCAGTGGGTGTTTATTTCAGAGTCTACAATCAGCCAATCAGCTTTTACTGTACTTTCTGTTCAGCTCTGTTAATATGCAAAACTGTCAGCCAATCAGAGCAGTGGGCATTTACTTCAGTCTACATTTGGCCAATTGGCTACTACTGTACTTTTTGTTCAGCCTTATTAATATGCAAAACTGTCAGCCAATCACAGCAGTGGGTGTTTACTTTAGTCTACAATCAGCCAATCGGCTTCAACGCTACTTTTTGTTCAGCCTTGTTAATATGCAAAACAGTCAGCTAATCAAAGTGGGTGTTTATTTCAGAGTCTACAATCAGCCAATCAGCTTCAGTTCAGTTTCCTAAATGAGAAGTGACTAGGAATGATAAATAGCAGAAAACTACTTGCTCTACAAACAAGTGTGTTCATGACTATACATAAAAAAGTAGAATAATATACTGTAATAGAAACGATCAGTTTCCAACATCCAGCAGCAGAGTGAGCTGTTTTTAACGTCTATAAATCAAGGGAAGGGAATGAGAACAGAAGTCTCGAGCCCAAAATAATCGAATGACTGCGGCTGCTTGTACAGGAAGAATAATCTCAATAATGAAGGAAGATCTAAAATCAAACCACAGGAAATTCACAAATGTTCTATTTATGATCTAATACACAAATTACTGGTTTGTTAACATTTAGGATGCACACGGAGAAAAAAACCAGGAGCGCTAGCATTTACAGCGAGGGAATGACACCCGATGCGGTACAGAGATTGTTGTTGTATTAGAAATAAGTCATTGATTACATATTATACTGTATATATTACTTCCATAATGCTTTCAGCGTATTATAACAGCTTGTTATTGAGTGATAAGCACAGTGATTCTGCAAAATGAACGTTAAAGTGAGCGGCGTTCGTCTGACAGGTCCATCTGCGATAGCACCCTCCCAATGGATATTGGATAAGACGAAATGGCCAAGCATCAGCCCCAAATATACAACTATCTCACTGAAACTCCACATGATTTTACAAGAGAGAAGTTAAAGGCCTACAAGTCTTTAGATGCCTATTGTGTTCTGTGTGGTCATGTGCAGGAGATAATGCTCCATGATTACCAGATTCAAAACTTTGTAGTGCTAAAAACCGAGGATCTGCCTGGCCAAAGACAAGGAAAGAAGACGGAGCTGTACAAGGCCTGGGTGATCATCAACAAGCAGAACAACTGCATTCTGATAGTGAACTGCTCCTGTACGGCAGGATATGTGAACTTACATGTTTACATTTCATTCTCAGCATTCAGTGTCCACAGTTTAATTCACCATATTGAACTGTTCTTGCTGAAATCATTGCTGCAATCAAAAATGAGTAATGTGTGTGATTCAGCATAGCGGGAACTGACCTGATATAACAGGAGAACTGCAGAGTCCAGCATTTTTAATGAGGTCCTCACTCCATTCAGCTCCTCTGATGGCTGTTAGCCAAAGACGTCTGCGGTTGGCATTAAAAGCAGTGTGGTGCACGGTCTATTTTTGGACTTTTCTATTTTTGGACTTCTTTTGGACTATTTTTGTATCTAGGACTTTCTCGAATTTGGCATCCTACCGCACACCACATGTTTTTGCTATTGCAGCTGGTCTTTTTTTTTGCTACCGGTATGCGCGGTTGAACCCGTGTAACGTAGATTGGTAATTCCCCTATAGGGTGGAAAAACTCCACCTCTTTAGAAGATCGATGCCCACTTCTATTTTGCTGCTCTGTTATGCAAAATTATGCAAAACTGTCATCCAATCAGAGCAGTGGGCATTTTTGTATAGAGTCTAAAATCAACCATGCCCATTTCAATATCATAGCAACTTTAGAATTGCCACGACAGATTAATTCAAGTAATTTACTATAGTGTCAGCACGGTGGCACTAGAAAAACACAGAAAAGCCTGGTTTATACTTCTGCGTGGAGTGACACACGGCGCATGCAAAGCGCATAGCTGTGCATTTATACTTCTGCTGCTGTTTCTGTTTCTCTGCAGTAACACTTCTGAAACACTAGCTGGCAGTAGGTGTTTATGTTCCTCTGTGTTGAGTTTCTTTGCTGGTGTTTTGTTTTTTCTGAATGCTTCCTTAATGTGCAAGTGGCTCAAACTCGCTCATTTTGAGTCTGGAATCAACGGACGTGCAACAACTTTAATCAGAAGGTAAACACAAAACAGCAGTCTCCATCCAGAGCTCCTTCACGGGAGTCCACACCTGTAAACACTCGCTGCATCGGGCTCGAACGGCTCTCACCTCCCCCCACACTTGTCATTCCAAGCCGACCAATCAGAGAGCTTGTGCTACGCGTCGTTGCGACGTGTAGTTAAATTTTTTGAGAGGTGCGCGTCGCCATGGCGAGGGCTATGCGACCACGCATAGGCTGCGCCGTAGCATACGTGTGCGATTGACGCAGAAGTATAAATCAGCCTTAGGAAGGTCGCTGGTTCGAGTCCCAGCAGGACCAGTTGGCATTTCTGTAACACATGCACTATAGGGCAATTGGATGAACTAAACTGGCCATAGTGTATGAGTGTGTGTGTGAATGTAAGAGTGTATGGGTGTTTCCCAGTACTGGGTTGCAGCTGGAAGGGCATCCGCTGTGGTGACCCATGATAAATAAGGGACTAAGCTGAAGGAAAATGACAGGTACAGCTATCTTCCCATAGACGTAATGGTTTTTATACTGTACCAAAAGAAATGTCCCCATGAGGTCAAAATGTACTGGTATTGCTATACTTGTGGCCACTTTTGGTGAGGAATACAAGGTGGACACACACACACACACACACACACACACAGGAGAGCAGACTTCACATCATACGAGGATCAATACGTCAAACATGATGATAATAATACAGTACAATCTTAAATCAGCTTTGGCGTGTATCTGTGCGTCTCGAGACATTGAGAGTCCCAGGATTAAAGGCTTAGTGAATCCTCATTGTGTCAGCATTAAGACATTGAG
>LR812539.1:2431779-2449279 GCA_903798195.1 Danio kyathit
ATTCATCAGTAATGCAATATTTGGGCTGATATTGAGTCAAATATTCATAAGTAATGCAATATTTGGGTTGAAAAGGGGTCAAAATGCTAAAATATTCATCAATAATGCAATATTCGGGTTGATATGGGGTTTAAAAAACATCAAATATTCATCAGTAATGCAATATTTGGGTTGATATTGGGTCAAATATTCATCAGTAATGCACTATCTGGGTGGATAAGGGGTCAAACTGATCAAATATTCATCAATAATGGAATATTTGGGATGAAATGGGGTCAAAATGATCAACTATTCATCTATAATGCAATATTTGGGTTGATAAGGGGTACAAAATGATCAAATATTCATCGATAATGAAAAATGTGGGTTGAAATTGGGTCAAATATTCATCAATAATGCAATATTTGGGTTGTTAAAGGGTCCACAATTATCAAATTCATTTTTAATGCAATATTTGGGTTGAAAAGGGGTTAAAAAACATCAAATATTCATCAGTAATGCAATATTTTGGTAAATATTGGGTCAAATATTCATCAATAATGCAATTTTTGGGTTGATATGGGGGTCAAAATAATCAACTATTCATCTATAATGCAATATTTGGGTTGATAAGGGGTCAAAATGATCAACTATTAATCTATAATGCAATATTTGGGTTGATAAGGGGTACAAAATGATCAAATATTCATCAGTAATGAAAAAGTTGGGTTGAAATTGGGTCAAATATTTATCAATAATGCAATATTTGGGTTGATATGGGGTCAAAATGATCAACTATTCATCTATAATGCAATATATGGGTTGATAAGGGGTACAAAATGATCAAATATTCATTAGTAACGACATATTTGGGTTGAAATTGGGTCAAATATTCATCAATAATGCAATATTTGGGTTGTTAAGGGGTCCGCAATTATCAAATTCATCTTTAATGCAATATTTGGGTTGAAAAGGGGTCAAAAAACATTAAATATTCATCAGTAATGCAATATTTGGGTTGACATGGGGGTCAAATATTTATAAAAAATGCAATATTTGGGTTGTTAAGGGGTCCGAAATTATCAAATTTATCTTTAATGCAATATTTGGGTTGATATGGGGTCAAATATTCATTGAAAGTACAATATTTGTGATGATATGTGGTCAAAAATTCATCAATATTGCAATATTTGCATCAAAATGATTAAATATGTTTATTATAATGCAATATTTAGGCTAAAATGGGGGCAAAAGGGATTAAATAATTATCAATAAGGCAACAAACCAGTTTATTTGTGAAGATACCGAGACACTTGTGCATTTCTTCTCTCTTCAGGAAGATATTCAGCTCCAGCAGGAGGCGCTGTAGGAGGATCCGGACGTTATATTCATATCAGCTTCATGAACACTTCATATCACACTCATAACCTGTGCTGTCAGATATCTAGAGATGAGGAGACTACAGTCTTCAGATTGTCCTCCAATAATACGACTGATCTGGAGATATCTACTCATCCTTTGATAAAACTGAACGGTAAATCACATTAAATAAAAATAAAAGTTCTTCTCAATCTTAGGCATAGACAGAATCTGCTGATTTTTTTAAATATATTTATTCAGTCCTTATATTCATTTCAGTTTTGTAATTCTCAGAATTTGTAATTTTCAGAAATTGTAATTTAATTTTTATTAGCTAATGTATAAATGTTTGTATGATTTATTCAATGATACAGTTTGTAAAGTAATATTTTTCAGTCTTTTAGTAGATCTATTACAGTAAAATGATTTTTTTTTGTTATACTTGTTTAAAATGAGCTGCATTGAGTTTTTTAGGGACAACTTAACTGTTTTATGTTCAATCCACTTACATTTGTAAAATCAATTACACCAACTTAATTGATTTATGTTGGCATGACATGAAGGAATTAAGTTAGCTTAATAGTATTTACAAATTTAGGTGGATTTAACATAAAACTATTAAGTTGTCCTCAAAAAAATGCAAGAATTGTGTTGATTCAGCTCATTTTAAATAAGTATAAAGCAGCATACATTATTTTTGGAGTGTAATTGTCACAATCACCAGCGATCTTCTCCCCTTAGATCGCTGGTTTACATGCACAAACACCCATGGACTACAAATCCACCATCATATGGACTACATCCCCCATACATGCATACTCTGACATCACACACAACCGGTTCCAGATCTGCACTGATTACACCCACAGCTGAAGCCACTCAACAACTGATTACACACACTACATAAGCAGAACATACACTCACTCCATTGCCGAGTCTTGTTACCTGTTCACAGTGTCAATTCAAAGCGTTTCCTTGTCTTGTTTTTGCCGTGTTTGGACCCTTGCCTTGTTTATCTGTTTCTGCCTGTCTGCTGCCATCCTTGTGACCATCTGCCTGCTATATTGACCACGATTGTGGATTTCCCTCATAAGACTGTTTGCTCCTGTCTTGATCATTGCTTGCCTGACCATCCCTCCAATAAAAGCCTGCATTTGGATCTGCACCTTTGTTGTCATGTCACTTCCATGGTTACAGAAGACTCGGCCAAACATGGATCCAGCAGGACGTCTCTTCAGGCTAAGGCAAGGTATGAATTCCCTCGAGGACCATATCATCTCTTTTCTGGACATTGCCAATGACACCACTCTCCTGGACTGCATACTTATTGATTTTTTCTATGATGGACTAAACGAACCACTGAAATCCACCCTCATCCGTTATGGTCCTCGGGGGTCTTTCCAGCAAGCCCTAGATGTGGCTTTACGAGCCATTGGGTCAACCTTCACCGTAGGCGAGGTGGAGGAGACCCCTAAATGTTTTTTGGGGGGGGGCAATAGACAGCAAGACCCGCCGGCAACGGGGCTTGCTGTTCCCTCCAATAATACTATAATGCTGGCATCTCCTATACTCCTGTCCCCTGTTCACCAGCCTAGACCACAGCCAGTTGACAAAATGGCCGCCAACAGTCCAGTCAAGCACAAGAGGGCCACCTCCAGTTCTCCATGTCACAAAATGGCCACCTCCAGTCCTCCAGGTGACAAAATGGCCACTTCCAATCCTCCAGCTAACAAGATGGCCACCTCCAATCCTCCAGCTAACAAAATGGCCGCTTCCAGTTCCCCAGTTCACAAAATGGCCACCTCCAGTCCTCCAGCTCACAAGATGGCTGTCTCCAGTTCTCCGTGTCACAAAATGGCCACCTCCAGTCCTCCAGGTGACAAAATGGCCACTTCCAGTCCTCCAGGTGACAAAATGGCCACTTCCAGTCCTCCAGCTGACAAGATGGCCACCTCCAGTCCTCCAGCTAACAAAATGGCTGCTTCCAGTTCCCCAGTTCACAAAATGGCCGCCTCCAGTCCTCCTGTTGACAAAATGGCCGCTTCCAGTCCTCCAGCTCACAAGATGGCCGCCTTCAGTCCTCCAGTTGATAAAATGGCCGCCTCCAGTTCTCCAGCCGACAAAATGGCTGCCTCCAGTCCTCCTGTTGACAAAATGGCCACTTCCAGTCCTCCAGTTCACAAAGTGGCCGTCACCAGCCCTCCAGCTCACGCATGGGTAAGCGCCAATGTGCCACCAGCTCACAAGATGGCTTCCTGTTTCAAGTCCGTTCCGGTTATAGTTCCTGTTCCTGAAATGCCATCACCTGAGCCACCAGAGCTGTCACTGCCAGAGCTGCCAGAGCTGCCAGATCCTCAGTCACTGCCAGAGTTTCAGTCACTGCCAGAGCTGCCAGATCCTCAGTCACTGCCAGAGCTGCCAGATCCTCAATCACTGCCAGAGCTGCCAGATCCTCAGTCACTGCCAGAGCTGCCAGATCCTCAGTCACTGCCAGAGCTGCCACATCCTCAGTCACTGCCAGAGCTGCCAGAGTCGCCGCCGCCAGAGCTGCCAGAGTCGCCGCCGCCAGAGCTGCCAGAGTCGCCGCCGCCAGAGCTGCCAGAGTCGCCGCCGCCAGAGCTGCCAGAGTCGCCGCCGCCAGAGCTGCCAGAGTCGCCGCCGCCAGAGCTGCCAGAGTCGCCGCCGCCAGAGCTGCCAGAGTCGCCGCCGCCAGAGCTGCCAGAGTCGCCGCCGCCAGAGCTGCCAGAGTCGCCGCCGCCAGAGTCGCCGCCGCCAGAGCTGCCAGAGTCGCCGCCGCCAGAGCTGCCAGAGCCATTGACGCCGCCAGAACCCTCTGTATTCCCCGAATGGCGGGCGCCAGGCATTGCTGAATTCCCCGAATGGCGGGCGCCAGAAACCTCTGAACTCCCCGAATGGCGGGGCGCCAGAAAACCTCTGAACTCCCCGAATGGCGGGCGCCAGAAACCTCTGAACTCCCCGAATGGCGGGCGCCAGAAACCTCTGAACTCCCCGAATGGCGGGCGCCAGAAACCTCTGAACTCCCCGAATGGCGGGCGCCAGAAACCTCTGAACCCCTCGAATGGCGGGCGCCAGAAACCTCTGAACCCCTCGAATGGCGGGCGCCAGAAACCTCTGAACCCCTCGAATGGCGGGCGCCAAAACCCTCTGAATCCCTCGAATGGCGAGCATCAGAAACCTCTGAATTCCCCGAAGGGCGGGCGCCAGATTCTCCTGAATTCGCCGAAGGGCGGGCGCCAGATCCTCCTGAATTCCTTGAAGGGCCAGGGGCACGAGACCCACCTGAGTCCCACGAAGGGCCAGAGCAGTCACCTGAGTCCCACGAAGGGCCAGAGCAGTCACCTGAGTCCCACGAAAGGCCCGAGCTGTCACCTGAGTCCCACGAAAGGCCAGAGCTGTCACCTGAGTCCCACGAAAGGCCAGAGCCGTCACCTGAGTTCCACAAAGGACAAGATTTACCACCTGAGTTTCAGGAAGGGCTGCCAGAGTCGTGTGACGTGCTAGAGACACGTGACTTCCCAGTACCGCCAGAGCCGTGTGACGTCCCAAAGCCTCCTGACCCACTGGGGTTATATGAACTGCCAGTGCTCCTTGAACCTAAGCCTCCTGACCCACTGGGGTTATATGAACTGCCAGTGCTCCTTGAACCTAAGCCTCCTGACCCACTGGGGTTATATGAACTGCCAGTGCTCCTTGAACCTAAGCCTTCTGACCCACTGGGGTTATATGAACTGCCAGTGCTCCTTGAACCTAAGCCTCCTGACCCACTGGGGTTATATGAACTGCCAGTGCTCCTTGAACCTAAGCCTCCTGACCCACTGGGGTTATACGAACTGCCAGTGCTCCTTGAACCCAAGCCTCCTGACCCACTGGGGTTATATGAACTGCCAGTGCTCCTTGAACCTAAGCCTCCTGACCCACTGGGGTTATACGAACTGCCAGTGCTCCTTGAACCCAAGCCTCCTGACCCACTGGGGTTAAATGAACCGCCTATGCCTCCTGAACCCAAGCCTCCAGACCCACTGGGGTTAAATGAACCGCCTATGCCTCCTGAATCCAACCCTCCAGACCCACTGGGGCTATCTGAGACGCCAGTGCCCCCTGAACCAAAGCCTCCTGACCCATGGGGGTTATATGAACTGCCTGTGCCTGCTGAACCTAAGCCCCAGACCAACTTCAGCTCCATACTCCAGGCCTTTTGCAACTCCACACTCCAGGCCTTCAGCAGCTTCACTCTTCAGGCCTTACGCAGCTCCAGCTCCATTCTCCGGGCCTTCCACGCTCTATGTCCTCAGCAACTTCACTCTTCAGGCCTTACGCAGCTCCAACTCCATGCTCCAGGCCCACCGCAGCTCCAACTCCATGCTCCAGGCCCTCCGCAGCTGCTATGTCTTGATCATTGCTTGCCTGACCATCCCTCCAATAAAAGCCTGCATTTGGATCTGCACCTTTGTTGTCATGTCACTTCCATGGTTACAGTAATAGATCTACTAAAAGACCATAAATATTAATTTGAAGACTGTATCATTAATTAAATCATATTTTTTGGACTCAGTGACTAACTTTTTTTGAGTGTATGCGAGACCTGCTTTGTTTACCAAGCTAGTGGATTTAATACACACTTAAAATACATTATTTTTGCTGCTTGTTCAAACTACTTATTTAAAATGATCTGAATCAACACAAATCTTGAGGTTTTTTTGGGAACAACTTAATTGTTTTATGTTCAATCCACTTAAATTTGTAAAATCAATTACGCTCACTTAATTGATTTATGTTAGGATGACATGAAGGAATTAAGTTCGCCTATTCGTTTTTACAAATTGAAGTGCTTTCAACATAAAACAATTAGGTTGTCCCCCAAAAACTGAAGTATTGCATTGATTCAGCTCATTTTAATTAAGTATTAGGCAGCATAAATTATTTTTAAGTGTAATAGATCTACTAAAAGACTGAAAATATTACCTTTAAGACTGTATCGTTAAATAATTCATATTTTTTTTTAACTCGACTAATTTTTTGAGCGTATGCTAGACTTGCTTTGTTTACCAAGCTAGTGGATTTAATTGGATATGCATTGTAAACCTTACACACTCAAAATACATTATTTTTGCTGCTTGTTCAATATATATATAAAAATTGCTGAATCAACATGATACTTGAGTTTTTTGTAGACAACTTAACTGTTTTATGCTCAAGCCACTTAAATTTGTAAAATCAATGAAGCTAACTTAATTGATTTGTGTTGGGAGGACATAAAGGAATTAATTTACCTTATCATTTTTACAAATTTAGGTGGATTCAACGTAAAATAATTAATTGTCCTCAAAAACTGAAGTATTGCATTGATTAAGCTCATTTAAATAAGTATTGAGCAGCATAAATTATTTTTGGATTTTTTTTTTTACTAAAAGCTACAGTAGATCTACTAAAAATATTAATTTACAGGCTGTATTGTTAAATAAATCATACATTTTTTGGACTCATTGGCTAATGTTTTTGAGTGTCTCTGAGACTTGCTTTGTTTACCAAGCTAGTGGATTTAATTGGGTTTGCATTGTAAACTGTACACACTCAAAATGCATTATTTTTGCTGCTTGTTCAAACTACATTTATAAAATGAGCTGAATCAACACAAATATTCAGGTATTTTTGGGACAATTTAATTGTTTTAGGTTAAATCCACTTAAATTTGTAAAATCAACGAAGCTTGCTAAAATGATTTGTGTTGGGAGGACATGAAGGAATTAAGTTAGCTTATTAGATTGTGGATTGGAAGTGGATTTATCATAAAACAATTAGGTTGCCCCCCAAAAAAACTGAAGAATTGCACTGATTCAGCTTATTTTAAATAAGTATTAAGGAGCATAACTCATTTTTTGAGTGTAATAAATCTACTAAAAGACCAAATATATTCATTTGAAGAGTGTATCATTAAATAAATCATTAATTATTTGAGTGTATGAGTTAACTAAACAAGTGGATTTAATTAGATTTGCATTGTAAACTGTACACACTCAAATTACATTATTTTTGCTGCTTGTTCAAACTACTTCAACACACATTTTGAGGGTTTTTGGGACAACTTAATTGTCTTATGTTCAATTCACTTAAATTTTTTAAATGAATGAAGCTAAGGTAATTGATTTATGTTGGAATGACATGAAGGAATTACGTTAGCCTATTAGTTTTTACAAATTTAAGTTGATTGAACATAAAACAATTAAGTTATCAACAAAAAAAAAAAATAAGAATTGGGTTGATTCAGCTCATTTAAATAAGTCTTAAGCAGCATAACTCATTTTTTTGAGTGTAATAGATCTACTAAAAGACCAAAAATAGACAGTATCATTAAGTAAATCGTCAATTTTTTTTGACTGTATGCGAGACTTGCTTTGTTTACCAAACAAGTGAGTTTAATTGGGTTTGCATTGTAAACTGTACACACTCAAAATACATTATTTTTGCTGCTTGTTCAAACTACATTTATAATATGAGCTGAATCAACACAAATATTCAGGTATTTTTGGGACAATTTAATAGTTTTATGTTAAATCCACTTAAATTTGTAAAATCAACGAAGCTTGCTAAAATGATTTGTGTTGGTATAACTTGAAGGAATTAAGTTAGCTTATTAGATTGTGGATTGGAAGGGGATTTAGCATAAAACAATTAGGTTGTCCTCCAAAAAAAAAAAAAAAATGAAGAATTGCATTGATTCAGCTTATTTTAAATAAGTATTAAGGAGCATAACTCATTTTTTGAGTGTAATAAATCTACTAAAAGACTGAAAATATTCACTTGAAGAGTGTATCATTAAATACAGTACATCAATAATTTTTTGAGTGTATGAGTTAACTAAAGATTTAATTAAATTTGCATTGTAAACTGTACACACTCAAAAACATTATTTTTGCTGCTTGTTCAAACTACTTCAAACAAATCAACACATTTGAGGGTTTTTGGGGGACAGCTTGATTGTTTTATGTTCAATCTACTTAAATTTGTTAAAACAATTAAGCTAATTTAATTGATTCATGTTGGGATGACATGAAGGAATTAAGTTAGCTTATTAGTTTTTACAAGTTTAAGTGGATTTAACATAAAACGATTAAGTTGTCCCCAAAAAACTAAAGTATTGCATTATTTCAGCTCATTTAAATACGTATTAAGCAGCATAAATTATTTTTTGAGTGTAATAGATCCACTAAAAGACCCAAAATATTCATTTACAGGCTGTATCGTTCAATAAATCATTAATTATTTAAGTGTATGAGTTTACCAAACAAGTGGATTTAATTGGAGTTTTTATTGTAAACTGTACAAACTCAAAATACATTATCTTTGCTGCTTGTTCAAACTACTTCAAACTAATCAACAGACATTTTGAGGGTTTTTGGGACAGCTTAATTGTTTTATGTTCAATCCACTTAAATTTGTAAAATCAATTACACTAACTTAATTGATTTGTGTTGGGATGACATGAAGGAATTAAGTTAGCTTATTAGTTTTTACAAATTTAAGTGGATTGAGCATAAAACAATTAAGTTGTCCTAAAAGAAAAATAAGAATTGTGTTGATTCAGCTCATTTAAATAAGTTTTAAGCAGCATTAAACTAATTTTTTTGAGTGTAATAGATCTAAAAGACCAAAAATAGACAGTTTCATTAAGTAAATCATCAATTTTTTAAACTTGTTTACGTTTTTTGAGTGTATGCGAGACTTGCTTTGTTTACCAAACAAGTGGATTTAATTGGGTTTGCATTGTAAACTGTACACACTCAAAATACATTATTATTGCTGCTTGTTCAAACTACTTATTTAACATGAGCTGAATCAACACAAATCTTGAGGATTTTTGGGACAACTTAATTGTTTCAGTCCACTTAAATTTGTAAAATCAATGAAGCTAACTTAATTCCTTCATGTCATCCCAACACAAATCAATTAAGTTAGCTTCAGTTTGTATTGGGAGGCTGTATTGAAGCTAACTTAATTGATTTGTGTTGGGAGGAGATAAAGTTTATTTTACATGATTAGTTTTTACAAATTTAAGTGGATTTAACATAAAATAATTAAGCTGTCCTCAAAGACTGAAGCATTACATTGATTCAGCTCATTTTAAATTAGTATTAAGCTGCATCAATTATTTTTGGAGTGTAATAGATCTACTAAAAGACCGAAAATATTAACTTTAAGACTGTATTATTAAATAAATCATCAATCTTTTGAATGTATGCGAGACTTGCTTTGTTGACCAAACAAGTTGTATTTGCATTGTAAACCTTACACACTCAAAATACATTATTTTTGCTTCTTGTTCAAACTGCTTATTTAAAATAAGCTGAATCAACACAAATCTTGAGGGTTTTTTGGGACAACTTAATTGTTTTATGTTCAATCCACTTAAATTTTATTAACTCAACGAAGCTAACTTAATTCCTTCATGTCATCCTAACACAAATCAATTAAGTTAGCTTCAATTTGCATTGGGAGGGCATAATGAAATAGTGTGGAATCCAGCATTTTTACAGTGCATACATATAATAGAAATTAATTGTTATTTAATTTTTTAAGCTTTTACTCCCAAAACTATTCTGCATATTAGAATTCTGCGCAGAAATTGCATAAAAAAAGACTGCAGATTCTGTCTGGCCCTGGTTGTACACGTCTTTGTAATGGAGAAACGAGCGTGTGCTGTGTTTTCTGCAGGTTTTTTGGCACAGGTGTGTGAAATCATGTCCTCCAGCGAGACATCAGACCCCTGAAAGAGACCCGTGTGTGTGATGCAGAAATCATAAACGCCGCTGTTATGATGCTTTAAAAAATATGAGATATGATTTAATCACCTATGGATCAATACCATCACATATTTAATACAAGCATCCAGCTTTTAATTCATCTTTACCTTTATTTCTATAGCGCTTTTTACAGTGCATATAAAAAATCTAGCAATTTTGACACACATTGACATTTAAAAAAAAAAACTTAAAATAATAAATTAATTCACTTAAAGGCTCCAGGACACTCCTAAAAAATGTGATTACAAATCTGTTTCACTAGTAAATAAACAATGCATTTTTTGTGCACAATAGAGAATAAATGCAAGTCATTAAATGCAATCATATTCATAAATTGTCTTTACATTTACAATATGATGCTTTTTTAAGACCCCAAGATTGCACTGATTTATTTATATATATATATATATATATATATATATATATATATATATATATATATATATATATATATATATATATATATATATATATATATATATATATGTATATGCATATGTATATATTACTTAGTCTCTTTATTAATCTGGGGTCGCCACAGTGGAATGAACCGCCAACTTATCCAGCATTTGTTTTTTTTACGCAGCGGATGCCCTTCCAGCTGCAACCCATCACTGGGAAAAAATATACATTTTTTTTTTCTTTTAATGATAATAACTGATCTTTCTATTAAAACTCTGTGCATCGTAGACTACAGTTGTGCATTTCTGTATTATGAATAACATTTTGCACATTCATTTTGCAAAAAAAAAAAAAAAGAGAGAAGCTTCTCCACTTTTATGCAAAGCAGTGTGTTTTACAGGTGCAGCGCTGTGAAGATTTCCAAGGAGAAAACATCAGCCAAATGTGAGCCACAATTTCACTTGCGTTCGTCCACTTTGGAGTGGTTTGGACGGGTTAGAAAATAAATCTTTACACATTTAGAGTCAAATTCTAATAATAATTAAATTTGGGGATTAAAAAGTTCATAAGTGATGCATTTTGCAATGATTGAGTGATTGAGAGCTTGAATCTGAAGCTTCACCATACAATACTAGATTGTTTCTAACTTAACATTGGGTCAAACATGGACATTTTTTCTTTTAATTTAATTTAAATCACACTATCTGTGTCTTTTAATTCTTTTTAAACACACTTTTAATTTGCATTTTTCTTATGCTTGTATTTTATGTTTGTTTTGTTCTTCTTTATTTACACCATTGTCTGTAAAATGTGCTATATATAAATATACAGCCTCGCATAACTTACTTTTTTTTTTTAAACCCAACTATTTGTCCATATTTGACACAAAACAACCCAGCATTTTCTAGAATGTTTTATCACTGGCTCATTATGAGGTCAAAGATGTGTGTTTCTGCCATATACATTTCTAAAATGGGATTTATTTGCACAGAAAGCAGATTAAATGCAATTAATGACTTTAGTGGAAATAATAATAATAATAATAATAAACAAAGATATTTAAGTAATAATATTAAATCACAATTATTCTGATATATTTATATGCATTTATTAAAATGCATTTGTAAAAATAATAATGCTCCAAATCAAAAAGATGAAAGACATGTTGTCAAATAGGTCAAATCTAAATGGGGCTGATCTGTGATCCTGAATAGTCTTTTAGCCCATATAGAAATCTGATATATTGCAGCATATGCAAATTGCATGTACTCTATATGGTATAGAAGTTAGATTAAACATACTCTATGTATGCAACACATATTTAAAACATTTCCAAATGGCATTTAACATGTATTTGTTTAAACAATTGGCAGATGTGCACATATATGTAAAAAAAAATCATTGTTTTTATTTCTTATACTTGTATTTTATGTCTCTTTTGTTATTCTTTATTTACGCCATTGTGTGTGAAATGTGAAATATATAAACATACCTCGCATAACTTACATTTTTTAACACAACTGATGGGTTTGTCCATATCTGACACAAAACAACCCGGCATTTTCTAGAGTGTTTGATCAGCGGCTCATTATCAGGTCAAAGATGAGACATATGTGTGTGTGTGTGTTTCTGTCAGATACATTTCTAAAATGTGATTTATTTCCACTGAAAGCAGATTAAATGCAATTAGTGACTTTTGGGAAATAATAACAGACAAATTTGTTTACATAATGTCAATCACAATTATTCTGATATATATGCACTTCTTAAAATGCATTTGTAAAAATAATAATGCTTCCAATCAAATGTATGAAAGACATGTTGTCAAATAGGTCAAATCTAGTCATTTTGTCAGATTGCAGATATATGGGGCTGAACTGTGATCCTGAATAGTCTTTTTAGCCCTTAAAGAAATCTGATATATTGCAGCATATGCAAATTACATATATAAATGGCATAGAAGTTAGATTTAACATATATCAAACATACTGTATGTATGCAACACATATTTAAAGCATTTCTAAATTTACATTTTACATCTATTTGTTTAAGCAATTGGAATTACAAATATGCTCATATGTTCACGATATATTTATTCATATGTACATAAATATGGCCATAAATCAGATTTCCCTATGCGTTTTAAATGGCAGTATTTGCTTTGTGACATATAAACTATCCTCGCACTCAATAACATTTCGGCGCCTGCATGTCGTCTATAAATCACTGTCAAAATCTATGATTTGTTCTCTTTTCAATTCGCTCTGAGAGCAAAAAAAACACTCATTTTATATAATCGCCTTTTCATTGCCTTTTCAAGCGATCAAGAAGTAGACCCGAGCCGTCTCCGTGCTCAAATAAATGTGCAATAATTCCTAAAAAGCATCAGAAGTTGCGTGCGTCCGCGCGGGTTTGACTGGAGCGCTCCTGCAGAAGGTGCTGTGCGAACGCGCATTTCAGCGTCCTGTCAATAAAGCAGTCCACGAGCGCACAGATCTGCGCGTTTTTTTTTTTATTAATCCACCCTTCTCTTCTCTCTCTGAGTTATTGATCGGTCGCTTTTCGGATTGTCGCCGGCCGGACACTTGGAGAGACTTTTTGTTGATCTGAACGCGTGAGCGAGCAGCGCGCAACCGGACACCTGCGCGTCCGCTTCGGCTCGTGCGGAAATGTTCCTCTGATCCCACAGACTCTGAGTGGAATTTTTGGGGGCTCGATCGTGCCGTGGGTCCGTTTGTGTGCGTGTGTGTATATGTGTGTGTGTGTGTGCGTGCGCGTGCGTGTGTGTTTCTGAAGACCAGACACGCTCCTCCTGATCGGGTGTTTTCTCATTGCGATCTGTTTCCATGTTTTTAGGTTTATGTGATATTTTCTAAAAAAAAAAAAAAAAATGCATCATCACCATCATCATCATCACCATCATCATCAGAGAATGGCCGCTTTAGGGACGGATAAAGAACTCAGCGATTTACTGGATTTCAGCGCGGTAAGTCACTTCGCGTTTCTCCACGCCGGAGCTCACAAAACACACACACACACATACACACACACACACACACACTGTACTTTCTGTGCTTTTGTCACATTGCATTGTGTTAGAGTGCGCAAATTGAACAGTAGAAGTGTTTAAAGATGACTTTTGTGCAATCTAAAACTAAAACAAACAGAAAGTTGTGGATTTGATAGATGTGATGATGTTGCATTAGTAATTCTGTTGTCTTATAGATGCGAAACAGCGATTTGAAAATGTTCCCCACGTCAATGGTAGTATATCCCACTTTATTCTTGTGTTTTCTTTCTGTTTGCTCTTTCCTAGATTCGTGTACATGTTGTGTTGACCCTTGACAGAAAGTTTAAAACAGGAATTCTGATGGAATTTAGAACGTGATCGAATCTTGCAGCGTTCTTTTTTTCCCCCTCTCTCCCTTTGATCTGTCACTCTGAAATTCCATCAGAATTCCTTGATGTTTAGAGTAGACTCTGATGATGATGATGATGATGATGGTTGAGTGACAAAAGAGCTTAAATGTGCATCCTGTGAGAAATGGCAAGTTTTGACTCAGGAAATGTGCCTTTCAGCCTCACTTTCCAAAAATATTCCAAGCAGACTGTAGCTCCTGCGCTTGGCTTTGATTTGTGCAGTCACATCTGAGGTCATATTATCAATCAAATGCAGAGAGCTGATGCATGCATGTTAATACCGCAGGGAAATAAGCATGTTTCAAATCAAATGTGTGTGTTTTAGTGTTTTTCAGCTTGTAACGGGTTGTCATCTGTTTTTGTAGATGTTTTCTCCTCCTGTCAGCGGCGGGAAGAACGGACCCACGTCTCTAGGAAGTGGACACTTCTCTGGATCAAGTATGTCAATGCATGTGTTTTGTTCTTTATCATGAGCTTGGTTTAAATATGCACATGTGTGTGATGTTGAAAATACATTTTCAAGGGATAGTTCACTCCAAAAGGAAAAAAAAATGCTTCATTTATATGTTGTTTTTAAGCTTTATGAGAAACACAAACAGTTCTATATTTATTAATGCTGATTGACGGCACCAATTGACTTCCATAATCGAAATAAAAAACAATGCATGCCGTCAACCATCATTCTTTAAAAAATATACATGTCTTTTCTGTTCAACAGAAGAAACTCAAGTGTAAGTTTTTCATTTTTAAGGGTGAACTATCCCTTTCAGGTGTGTGCAGATGTTTGCCCTATTAAAACACACAACTTCAGGTGTGTGTGTGTGACATGCAAGTCACAGTTGACGCGCTGTGAGGATTACGGTGATTGTTGTGGCAGATGTTGGTGTTTGAAATGCTGCGCGACGGCTTGTTTTTCTGCACAAACACACTCATGCATAATTTGTGCAATACGGACGCCACACCTGCAGGGGCCAAAGTGTGTGTTTTAGAACACACTCCACACACACACACACATGCACAAAAGCTGATTTTTAAATTTCTGCACAAACTAAAAATAAACGACCTCCACCCTGGAAGTGGATTGAGGAAGTGCTGCGGCTCATTCCTGCGCATGCATCATTTCCCCGCGGTGCATTGATATGGTGACGCGCCAGCGCAGATGGAGGCTGAGAGAGAGAGAGAGGGAGAAGAAAAAAAAAAGAAGCGTTTGTCAGTGTCGCGGCCTGTGTTTTCAATGCCTGCTATTGTTTTCTGCAGACTTGAGTGTTGTTTAGGGTTCGATAATTTGCATGCCGCCCCCTTCCCCCTTCTTTAGCCCCCCAGATCCTGCGCTTTCGCCTGAATTGTGTCGCAGTTTTACCCTGTTGGAAAGTCGGCCACCGGGATGGAGGGGGGTCTCAAAACTACAGCTAGTCTGTTGCCATGCAACTTGGCTCAGAAAAAACACTAGGAAACATTTCATAAAGTGTGAAGAAGAAATACATTCAATAAATAACATGCAAGCGTGTGGGCACGCTGCTAAATTTACAGTACGGATTATTTCCCTGTTCCCGTTTCTAGTGCCAGTCTCTCGACTCAACGGCGTACGTTTGTTCTGCTAACAGCCGTAGCTTATTAAGCCACCATTTCAAATAAAGTGGGTTTATTTTAATAGCAGGACGACAGAATAAAAAAAAAGTGCACGGCTCTGTTTTGGTTCTGCTTGTCAGTCAAACGCATTAAAGCGCAGACATGAAGATTCTCCTCCCACAATCTCCAGCACTTTTACCAGCGGCTTTTTGTCTTTCTCTCGGAGGCGGAGATGATGCACAGCCACAGAAAAACCCTTTAATTGTGCGTCAGATTAGGGATTAATGAGCGTTTTAGCTTGTAATATTGCTACTATTTGCTATCTAATGCTAATAATGAGCCTGCTTACCGCAGTCTGCTTTTGCTGGGGTTTTTATTTTTTGGTTGGCGTGAGAGAAAACATTTATTTTTGTGAGATAAAGTTTTAAAGTGGACTATTTTTTGCTCTCTGGAAGCTTGATAGACTTGTTTACGTGTGTTTTTGAATGCTTATATTTCTTAAAGTTTTATTTAGATAAAACATGATAAATAAGAAATCATCACAGCAAAAGATTTGATGTTATTTGAACTTAATTTAATCACGTTTCAGCTCATTTGCTTTTAGTTATACACCGTTTAACTTTACATCTTTACTCAGTTTGATTGATGTGACTTGAGATGACTAGAAATTTGCATTTGATACAACTAAAAAGTTGATATTTTTACAGTGTAGTTTATATAATTAACACATTTTCACAGCCCTTTTTTATTAAATGAACAAATAAATAACTGTATTCACTCATTCTCGTACGATATTGTATAATGTGTGTGTGCATGCCATATGCTGTATATGTTTATAACGGAGAGATTTGTTTTCAACACAATTTAAACAGTATTTTTAATAACTCATTTCTAACTGATTTATTTTATCTTTGTCATGATGACAGCACATAATATTAGACTAGATATTCTTCAAGACACTTCTATACAGCTTAAAGTGACATTTAAAGACCTAATTAGGTTAATTAAGCACGTTATTGGATGACATTGGTTTATTTTTATCGAAATAAATAAATAAATAAATATATATATAAAATTATTATCTAGCTAATATTAAAATAATTAAAAACTTAAAAAAATAAGACTTTCTTCTGAAGAAAATAAAATATAATATGAAATACTGTGGAATTTCCTTGCTTTGTTAAACATTCATTAAATAAGCCTTACATTATTATTATTATTATTATTACATATTTTTAACATGCATTTTCATGTTTCAACATAAATAAAAGTCTAAAAATCCACCCTTAATTGAATTGTTTTTCATCATAGTTTGTGTCAGATAAACCTGAATCCTCATGCAATCAAAGCCAGATATTTTAACACACATAAACAGTATGAGACTTCATTAAATGAGCTTTACATTACTATTATTATTATTACATATGTATATTTAAGATGCATTTTTATGTCTCAGCATAAATAAGTCTAAAAATCCACCCTAAACTGAATTGTTCTTCATTATAGTTTGTGTCAGATAAATGTGAATCTTCATGCAATCAAAGCCAGATATTTACTTGAACATGAACAGACATGAGACTTAAATGAGCCTTACATTATTATTATTATTATTATTATTATTATTATTATTACATTTTTTTAACATACATTTTCTTGTCTCAGCATAAATGCCCAAAAGTCTGAATATCCACCCTAAATTCAATTGTTCCTTATCATAGTTTCATTCAGATAAACCTGAATCCTCACGCAATCGAATCCAGATATTTAATCGAACATGAACAGGTATGTGTTGTGATTGCCAGTGGAATTGTCTTCGCTGGCGATCACTTCCTGTAGTTTCTACCAATTGCCAGCGGGGTTTCCTATATCGCAATTGGTAGAAACCAATTACTATTATTATTATTATTATTATTATTATTATTATTATTATTATTATTATTATTATTATTATT
>LR812539.1:2451779-2486779 GCA_903798195.1 Danio kyathit
CGTCTCTTTATCTGTGCTGTGTTTGATAAGGCTGCAGTGTGAGTGTGTGTGTGTGTGCGTGTGCGTGTGTGTGTGTGTGTTTGACCTGGAAACAGACTCTTCAAGCTGAACTGTTGCTGAAGCTGCAGACGCAACACTGACTGCATGTTAAAGACTGAACTCACACACTCTTTACACTCACAACTGCCTCATTACAACAGAAACATCTCTTCACTCGCTTAACTTTGATTTTAGAGGACAGAAATTAATTTTAAAAATCATAAAAAAATATTTTTAAATACTAGAAATATATAAAATATAAAGATGATTTAATTGTAGATTTATTATCTATCTATCTATCTATCTATCTATCTATCTATCTATCTATCTATCTATCTATCTATCTATCTATCTATCTATCTATCTATCTATCTATCTATCTATCTATCTATCTATCTATCTATCTATCTATCTATCTATCTATTATATATATATATAGTTGAAACCAGAAGATTCATACACTCTAAAAGAAGGAACATAACCATTTTTTAAAAATGTCTGATAGTAAATCACACTAAACGTTTACTATTTTAGGTCCGTTAGGATTATCTAAATCATTTACATTTGCTTAA
This sequence comes from Danio kyathit, assembly GCA_903798195.1. Classification (NCBI taxonomy): domain Eukaryota; kingdom Metazoa; phylum Chordata; class Actinopteri; order Cypriniformes; family Danionidae; genus Danio; species Danio kyathit. The sequence goes on from LR812539.1 coordinate 2,452,391, forward strand.
GGCCAGAATAATGAGAGAATGTTTTTTTTGAGTATTTTTGATTAATTTCTAGACAGTCAGAAGTTTACACACATCTCCTTGGTATTTTTTAGCTTTGCTTTTAAACTGTATAACTTTGGTCAAATGTTTTGGGTCTCCTTCCACAAGCTTCTCACAATAGTTTGCAGGAATTTTGGCCCATTCCTCCTGACAGGATTGCTGTAACTGAGTCAGATTTGTAGGCTGTCTTGCTCACACAAGCTTTTTCAACTCTGCCCACAAATTTTCTATAGGATTGAGTTCAGGGCTTTGTGATGGCCACTCCAAAACATTCACTCTGTTGTCCTTAAAGCACATTGTAACTAATTTGGCAGTATGCTTAGGGTCATGGTCTGTTTGGAAGACCCATTTGTGGCCAAATTTCCTGGCTGATGTCTTGAGATGTTGCTTCAGTATTTCTACATAATGTTCTTTCTTCATGATGCCATCTATGCTGTGAAGTGGACCAGTCCCTCCTGCAGCAAAACAGCCCCACAACATGATGCTGCCGCCCCCATACTTCACAGTTGGGATGGTGTTCCTAGGCTTGTAAGCTTTCCCCTTTGTCCTCCAAATGTAACACTGGTCATTATGGCCAAACAGTTCAATCTTAGCTCCATCAGACCACAGGACATGTCTCCAAACATTAGTCTTTTTCCCAGTGTAATTGAGCTAATTGTAATCTGGCTTTTTTGTTGATTCTGGCTTGTTGATTTTCCCATGTTGTCACACAAGGAAGCAGTGTGTTTGAGGTTTTCCTTAAATACTATTCTACAGTTGTGCCTCCAATTAACTCAAATGTTGTCAATTAGCCAGTCAGAAACTTCCAAAACCTTGACACCATCATCTGAGCTTTTTCAGAGGCAGAATAATCTTATTGTATGTAAACTTGACTTTCAAGAAAAGTTATAACAATTTCTCCAAAAATCTCTCTCTCATTATTCTGGATTTAAGCAGAACAGAAACAAATGTGATCATCCTGACTTACCTAAAAGAGGAAAAGTTTAGTCACATTAACATCTGACTTTTTAAAATGGTGATGTGCCTTTATACAGTGTATGGAAACTTCTGCTGTCAACTGTATATAGGCAGCTCAGTGGTTAGCACTGTCGCCTCACAGCAAAAAGGTCGCTGGTTTGAGTCCCGGCTGGGTCAGTTGGCATTTCTGTGTGGAGTTTGCATGTTCTCCCCGTGTTGGTGTGGGTTTCCTCCGGGTGCTCCGGTTTCCCCCACAGTCCAAGGTTCATTCCGCTGTGGCGACCCCTGATTAATAAAGGGACTAAGCCGAAGAAAAATGAATGAATAAATATTTTTTTATCTATCTATCTATCTATCTATCTATCTATCTATCTATCTATCTATCTATCTATCTATCTATCTATCTATCTATCTATCTATCTATCTATCTATCTATCTATCTATCTATCTATCTATCTATCTATCTATCTATCTATCTATCTATCTATCTATCTATCTATCTATCTATCTATCTATCTATCTATCAAAGCCTACATTGTTTTTTCTTCTGGACTCCAGGGTTACCCTGATGAATTTATCATTAATTGCAGTTTCAGTGTTTATGAATGTATGTTCACTCAGTGGTCCGATAAACAGGTTTGTTGTGAGTGATGTTTTGGACAGACGCTGCTGTCTGACAGGAAGTTCAGTAAGAACTACTTCCTGTTTTTATGTGCTGGTCTCCTGAGAGGAACCAACGCTTTTCACCTTCACTTCATGTCTTCTACAAGGTCAGAAAACATTGTTGTTTTCTCAGAATATGTGTTTGAATCATTTTGAAATAATATCAATACGATTCATTTGAATCAGTTTAATGCTTCAGGATTGTAAGCCCCTCCCTTTTAAATTAGCCAGCTCTGCTCTGATTGGTCAGCTGGATGAGTCTGTTCTGATTGGTCTTTTGTATGTATTTTGTGTCAGAAATGAATCACTCATTTCAGAGTGTTTGTATTATGGCAGTATTTGTGTGAACCAGTAGCAGGCGAAAGATTCGAAACTATATAATCTTGCTAACTATATTGTTTTATTCATATTGCACATAAAAAACTGAGCTTTTCTCATATGTCTTGTGCTAAAGCAGGTTATATGGTGTTTTAAAGTGTGCTAATATTGTGTAGAGACTCCTGCAAGGTCAGAAAATATTGTCAATTTCTCAGAATGTGTGTTTGAATCATTTTGAAATAATATCAATACGATTCATTTGAATCAGTTTAATGCTTCAGCATTGTAAGCCCCTCCCTTTTACATTAGCCAGCTCTGCTCTGATTGGTCAGCTAGATGAGTCTGTTCTGATTGGTCTTTTGTATCTATTTTGTGTCAGAAATGAATCGCTCATTTCAGAGTGTTCGTATTATGGCAGTATTTGTGTGAACCAGTAGCAGGCGAAAGATTCGAAACTATATCAACTTGCTAACTATATTGTTTTATTCATATTGCACATAAAAAAACTGAGCTTTTCTCATTTGTGTGCTAAGTGTGCTAATATTGTGTCGAGACTCCTACAGTGTGTTTAAAACCATCTAAAGTCAGAAAACATTGTTTTTGAATCATTTTGAAATAATATCAATACGATTCATTTGAATCACTTTAATGCTTCAGGCTTGTAAGCCCCTCCCTTTTACATCAGCCAACTCTGTTCTGATTGGTCAGCTGGACGAGTCTGTTCTGATTGGTCTTTTTTGTATCATAAACTAGCCACTCATGTCAGAGTGTTCGTATAATGGCAGTATTTGTGTAAATGAGTAGCAGGCAAAAGATTCGGAAATATAGCTTAATATAACTTGCTAACCATTCTGCTGGATTGAATGATGGATAATTGGCCTGACTGATCTTGGTCTTGTTTTTCCGTACACACATCAACATTCGTAAAGAGCTGGTTATATGGTATGTTAAAGTGTGTTTTGTGTTTGTGTGTTTAATATTAGTATCATTTTGCAATGATTTCAATATGATTCGTTTGAATCAATTCAGTGCATATTACCAAAGACTATGGCTGCGTCCGAAACTGCATACTTCCATACTATACAGTACGCTAAAATCAGTATGTGAGCCGAGTAGTATGTCCAAATTCATAGAATTCGAAAATCAGTATGCGAGAAGTACCCGGATGACTTACTACTTCCGGCGAGATTCTGAAGTGCGCATCCCATGGGCGCTGCGCTATCCCATGATGCCCCGCGAGAGAATTCATGAATGGAAGTGAAGTGACGCAACTGACGCAGGTAGGTCACGTGACCATGACAAAATGGCAGATGTAGTACGTCCGCATAGATATATACACTAGATGCCGCCTGGCCTATTGTTGTCTATTGGAAGGAATGCGTCAATAGAGCCGCCATCTTGGTACAGGGTATCGGTCGTTTGAAATGAATGCGGGACCAAGGTGAAGTGGAGGACTGTGGCCATCCAAAGCCAGAGAAATACACATATACACATATATCTATGATCGGGAGTTTTCCCTGGTGGTCCGTATGCAAATATTTTTTTAAATTACGAAATATTATAATTCTACATCACTTTTCTACATTGATGGATGTGACCGCACGGGCATTCCTGACAAAAAGTGAGTGTTTGTGTGCATGGAAATGCATTACCCTCCTTCTCTGTTTAATTTGATCTAATCCATGTCCTGAAACACACCCCCTCTCCTGCTTTCACTTCTCATTCTGACAGAGGGAGCGATTCGTTTGTGAATGAATCTCCGTTATGAACGACTCGTTCACTTAGCTAACAATAATACAAGTTTCTGGCACCGCAGCATCTTCTTGTCATATTTCATAACATAGTTTGCTTATTTTATTCAACAAAACTAGCATAAGCTTAGAATTTAGTGCGAGTTGATGCTACTTTGCCTTATGGTCACTGCAGTAAGAGACTGTATTATCATCAATAACTTGACTTGTTAAGCACAAAAGTTCATAACATACAAAAACATAAAAAACAAAATCTTACCTATGAAATGTGATGACTTTGTGCTTTGTTTTCTTTGTTTGCTCGTTACTACACCCGTACACAGCGCTAAAGTCCAGCATCTTCACATTGGCACACTGTCTTGACTAGTGCGGTTGAATGACGTTTGTCCTAGAAGCACTGTACCAATGTGGCGGCGCTATTGACGCATGCTCAGGGTCCCTATGCGATATCTAGTGTATATATCTATGGTACGTCCGAATACCATTCATACTGCTTACATTCATACTGTATAGAACGAACTTTTCTAGCGGCCGAGTAGTACGTTTAAATTAAAATGCAGTACCTACTGAGTAGTAGGTGGTTTCGGACGCAGCCTATCGAATTCCCCAGACATGTCACTCGTATAGTTTTGAATAGGGAAAAGTGTAACAGTCAATATGGTGAATGAAGCCCCGCCTACTAGTACATGAGCCAATCATCGATCAATATAGACTGACATTTGTCCGGGGGAGAAGCTTAAACCAGACGTGCGCTTTTACAACAGTTTCTGTAGTCAACAAATGCACTGGAATCTCAGCGAATACTTGCTTTACAGACATCAGAAATACAGTTGAAGTCAGAATTATTAGCCCCCCTGAATTATTAGCCCCCTGTTTATTTTTTCCCCAATTTCTGTTTAACGGATAGAAGATTTTTTTCAACACATTTCTAATCATAATAGTTTAATAACTCATCTCTAATAACTGATTTATTTTCTCTTTGTCATGATGACAGTAAATAATATTAGACTAGATATTCTTCAAGACACTTCTATACAGCTTAAAGTGAAATTTAAAGGCTTAACTAGGTTAATTAGGTTAACTAGGCAGGTTAGGGGAATTAGGCAAGTTATTGTATAATGATGATTTGTTCTGTAGACTATTTATCATTTATCTTCTTCCACTTGGTTATATTTTTCGTAAACACCAAATCCATTTTCATTGCTACGCAGATGACACCCAGCTCTACCTATCAACCAAACCCAACCTCAAACTCCCACCTTCATCCCTTACTAATTGCTTTGCAGAGATCCAATCCTGGTTCACCTCAAACTTCCTGAAATTAAATGACAATAAAACTGAACTTCTGCTTATAGGTACACGATCCACTTTAAACAAATCACATAGCTTTTCTATTCCCACAGATGATTCTGTCATCACCCCCTCACCTCAGGGTAAGAGTCTGGGGCTCATCTTCGACAGCACCCTTTCATTTACTGCACATGTTAATAATGTCACCCGGTCCGCTTATTTCCACCTTCGAAATATAAATCGCTTGCGTCCTTCCCTCACACCTCATTCAGCTGCCATTCTTGTTCATAGTTTAGTCACATCCCGTTTAGATTACTGTAATTCCCTTCTGTTTGGCCTCCCTAATAAAACTTCATAAATTACAACTGGTACAAAACGCTGCAGCCCGTATTATCACAAATACCCCTCCATCTGTCACATCACACCCATTCTACAACAGCTTCACTGGCTTCCCATCTTTTTCAGAATTAATTATAAAATACTTCTTCTCACTTTTAAAGCCATCCACAATCTTGCTCCTCCATACCTTACTAGTCTTGTTCATATACCTTCTCGAACACTCAGGTCTTCTTCTTCCATTCACCTCACTGTTCCCTCTGTCCGCCTTGTCACCATGGGGAGCAGATCCTTCAGCCACTCTGCTCCTCAGCTTTGGAATTCACTTCCACCTGATCTCCGTAATTCAGACTCTCTTTCACAATTTAAATCCAAACTCAAAACACATCTGTTTAGAAGAGCTTATTCTCTTTAACCCGACTGCATTTTTAATATTTGTATTGTGTTCTATTGACTTTTATTGTGTTTTTATTTGAACTGATTGTTCTTGCTGTCCTGTACGGTGACCTTGAGTGTCATGAAAGGCGCCTTTAAATAAAATACATTATTATTATTATTATTATGTAGACTATCGAAAAAAAATATAGCTCAAAGGGGCTAATAATATTGCTCTTAAAATGGGTTTTAAAAAATTAAAAACTGCTTTTATTCTAGCCGAAATAAAACAAATAAGACTTTCTCCTGAAGATAAAATATTATCAGACATACTGTGAAAATTTCCATGCTCTGTTAAACATCATTTGGGAAATAATTAAAAAAGAATAAAAAAATAAAAGGGGGCTAATAATTCTGACTTCAACTGTATATACAAATAAAGCTTGAAATTTGTACCTTTAAATGAACCAACTACACTTGAAAACAAAAGTTTGTTGGTTTTGTAATCTGTATGAAATGAACGTGAGGTACAGTCCATCCTGTCAAAATCACATCACATGACAGCAACTGCTCAAACGCCCACGGATATGTAAACAAAGAGTCTCTGTCATTTCTAGAGGAGATTCAGCCTCAAGACCAAGTTTTGAATTGCTTCAGAAGAGCGGTGCGATCTGACGAAGCATTATTCGTTGATAATGTGTAACACTGCCATAAATGAGGTCAGTGTCGTGATCTCGTTCCTTCCGAGTGTCCATGTGCATTAGCTCAAGAAAAACCGGAAAAGAATACGATTTAGTTTGATTTGAACATTTAGAAACCAAACTTATGAGACAGTTGGGTCACACTTTATTTCGATGGTCCGTTTGTTGAATTTAAGTTACATTGCATCTACATGTTGACTAATTCTCATTAGATTATAAGTTGACTGTAAGGTTGGGGTTAGTGTAAGTTGACTTGCAAAGTTTCTTATAGTCAGTTAAATGTCTGTTGAAGGACTGTTAAATGTCAGTGTCAACAGATACACAACAGACAGTCTACTAATACTCAAATGGACCATCAAAATAAAGTGTTACCGACAGTTGTAATGTAATTGTAAGCTTGGCAAACAGTTTTGGAGAATTTGATGTTTCCCCGTTCAGACAGAATGACCGAGCATACTGTCGACAGGCATTTCAAAAATGGCCGTGAGTAAAATGACTTGCTTTAAAGGAACTTAGAAATTGCTTAAGGTCTGTAAACCCCTCCCCCTTCCATAAGTCAATTGTGCTCTGATTGGTCAGCTTGCCAAGTCTTTATAAACAAAACGCCCATTTCAGTATTTTTATGTTGTGTGAGGTGAGGATTATGCAAATGAATTACTTTGAGGCTAAAGATTTAAACATATAATAATTCATTTATGCAATTCAGAGCTGACTCTTTCATTTAAGAGACAATATCTTTATTTATCATGCACTTTTTTTGACTTTGCAGACTGTTTACATTGAAGGACAGCTTTGTTATTTAGATATATTTTTGGAAAATGCATGACTTGTTGTTTACAGGTAATATATTATTCAATTTCAGGTTTTCTTTCTGTTTTTGAAGTGTTACTAGCCCCCTTTTAAATTTTTTTCTTTTTTAAATATTTCCCAGGTGATGTTTAACAGAGCAAGGAAATTTTCACAGTATGTCTGATAATATTTTGTCTTCTGGAGAAAGTCTTATTTGTTTTATTTCGGCTACAATAAAATAAGTTTTTAATTTTTTACACACCATTTTAACGACAATATTATTAGTCCTTTTCAGCTATATATTTTTTCGATAGTCTACAGAACAAACCATCATTATACAATAACTTGCCTAATTACCCTAACCTGCCTAGTTAACCTAATTAACCTAGTTAAGCCTTTAAATGTCACTTTAAGCTGTGTAGAAGTGTCTTGAAGAATATCTAGTCTAATAATATTTACTGTCATCATGACAAAGAGAAAATAAATCAGTTATTAGAGATGAGTTATTAAAACTCAATGATTAGAAATTGGGGAAAAATGGGGGGGGGGGGGGGGGGGGGTAATAATTCTGACTTCAACTGTATATAAGGATTATTGTTTTGAAACCCAGAGATATATATATATATTTTAAATCTTAAAACTAGTCTACATCTTGGTAAAAAGCCTCATTATGAATTTGATTTGGCCTCTGATCGATAAAGTAGTAACGACAACATTATCATTCATCAGCATTGCTTTGGTATCTGATTTTCCAAATATGGTAATGGGCCTTTCTATCACATGCTTGAAATAATTAGCCAATCCCAACACACTGGATGGCTGGCCAATCAGAGCACGCCATGTTTTACAGAGCGATCAGCATTGTAAAAATCATCAAAATCAGGCGAAAAATAAACCTTTAACTGAGTAAATGCATTGCGTTACACCAAATACACCAAATAATACTCTTTATTAGCAACGCCGTATGACCCCTTTAAAGTACGTCCTGGGAAAGTGGTGTGACTAAAGACGCCACTGAAACAACAATGGGACAAAGTGCATTGTGGGTAATGACGATTCATGGGAAACCGCCCGTCTTATACTGTCCTTCACAATGAACTTTGGAAAATCACCCTGCCATTCACAAACAGTTCCCATGATGACTGAAACACACCGTTAACCCATCAGCAGTCAGGAGAAATGATCAATCAGGTCTCGTTAATGTCTCAAATGCTTCTTCAAAACAGCAAATTGAGAATCATAATGAAAGTTTACCTGTTTCTCTGAAGAAAAAGATTCAACTTGTGTATCCCCTTTAGAGTTTAATCCTAAAAGAAGTATTCTGAGCTGCTCCACCTTCATTTTATGGCTCATTGACATATTTCAACTTGTTTTTATTTTCATTATTCAGGAGAATTTGAGTTCAATTTAAACCCTTAATGTGTTGGATTCTCAACAACGTCTCATTTAAATCTCATATTTTGCAAAGGCGGTATATTTTTATTGAATTGTTTAGTTTCTATAATGAAGCTTAATAATTGCCAGTGCAGGTTTTTAAAAGAGGAAACATCTGAGGGTTAAATTCTTAATGTAATTAATGATCAATTATGTCTTATTTATTTCTCATGTGGCAAACGTGATATAATTTAATTGAAATTACTTGTTGCTTTCATGAAGCGTAATTGTCAATGAGTCTCAATTATGTCTCATTCAATTCTCACATGTGGCAAAAAGCAATATAGTTTTATTAAAGTGAATTGTTGCTTTAATGAAGCTTAATAATTGGCTGTGCAGGTTTTTAAGGGTAATCATCTGAGGTAAAATTAAATACTTAATGTAACCGATACTCAGTCATTACTCATTTAAGTCTCATGTGACAAAAAGTGATATAATTTAATTTCAATGACTTGTTGCTTTAATGAAGCTTAATGATTGTCAGTTTTTTAAAAGAGGAAATACCTAAGTTTAATTTAAACCCTTAATGTGTTGGATTCTCAATAACGTCTCATTTAAGTCTCATATTTTGCAAAGGCGGTATAATTTTATTGAATTGATTTGTTTCTATAATGAAGCTTAATAGTTGCCAGTGCAGGTTTTTAAAAGTGGAAACATCTGAGGTAAAATAAAATACTTAATGTTATTGATACTCAGTTAATTCTCATTTAAGTCTCATATGTTACAAAAAGCGATATCATTTAATTGAAATGACTTGTTGCTTTAATGAAGCTTAATGAATGTCAACTTTTTTTGAGGAAACATCTAAGGGTTAAATTATTAATGTAATTAATTCTCAATTATGTCTCATTTATTTCTAATGTGGCAAACGTGATATAATTTAATTGAAATTACTTGTTGCTTTAATGAAGCGTAATTGTCAGTGAAGTTTTCTAAGGGGAAACATCTAAGTTAAAATTTAATTCCTAATGTAAATGATTCTCAATTATGTCTCATTCAAGTCTCATATGTGGCAAAAAGCAATATAGTTTTATTAAAGTGAATGGTTGCTTTAATGAAGCTTAATAATTGGCTGTGCAGGTTTTTAAGGGTAATTATCTGAGGTAAAATTAAATACTTAAAGTAATTGATACTCAATCATTTCTCATTTAAGTCTCATGTGACAAAAAGTGATATAATTTTATTGGAATGACTTGTTGCTTTAATGAAGCTTAATGACTGTCAGTTTTTAAAAGAGGAAACATTTGAGTTCAATTTAAACCCTTAATGTGATGAATTCTCAATAACGTCTCATTTAAGTCTCATATTTTGCAAAGGCGGTATATTTTTATTGAATTGATTTGTTTCTATAATGAGGCTTAATAATTGCCAGTGCAGGTTTTTAAAAAAGGAAACATCTGAGGTCAAATTAAATACTTAATGTTATTGATACTCAGTTAATTCTCATTTAAGTCTCATATGTGGCAAAAAGCGATATCATTTAATTGAAATTACTTGTTGCTTTCATGAAGCGTAATTGTCAGTGAAGTTTTCTAAGGGGAAACATCTAAGGTAAAATTTAATTCCTAATGTAAATGATTCTCAATTATGTCTCATTCAAGTCTCATATGTGGCAAAAAGCAATATAGTTTTATTAAAGTGAATGGTTGCTTTAATGAAGCTTAATAATTGGCTGTGCAGGTTTTTAAGGGTAATTATCTGAGGTAAAATTAAATACTTAAAGTAATTGATACTCAATCATTTCTCATTTAAGTCTCATGTGACAAAAAGTGATATAATTTTATTGGAATGACTTGTTGCTTTAATGAAGCTTAATGACTGTCAGTTTTTAAAAGAGGAAACATTTGAGTTCAATTTAAACCCTTAATGTGATGAATTCTCAATAACGTCTCATTTAAGTCTCATATTTTGCAAAGGCGGTATATTTTTATTGAATTGATTTGTTTCTATAATGAGGCTTAATAATTGCCAGTGCAGGTTTTTAAAAAAGGAAACATCTGAGGTCAAATTAAATACTTAATGTTATTGATACTCAGTTAATTCTCATTTAAGTCTCATATGTGGCAAAAAGCGATATCATTTAATTGAAATTACTTGTTGCTTTCATGAAGCTTAATTGTCAGTGAAGTTTTCTAAGGGGAAACATCTAAGGTAAAATTTAATTCCTAATGTAAATGATTCTCAATTATGTCTCATTCAAGTCTCATATGTGGCAAAAAGCAATATAGTTTTATTAAAGTGAATGGTTGCTTTAATGAAGCTTAATAATTGGCTGTGCAGGTTTTTAATGGTAATTATCTGAGGTAAAATTAAATACTTAATGTAATTGATACTCAATCATTTCTCATTTAAGTCTCATGTGACAAAAAGTGATATAATTTTATTGGAATGACTTGTTGCTTTAATGAAGCTTAATGATTGTCAGTTTTTTTAAAAGAGGAAATATTAATTTAAACCCTTAATGTGATGAATTCTTAATAACGTCTCATTTAAGTCTCATATTTCGCAAAGGCGGTATATTTATATTGAATTGATTTGTTTCTATAATGAAGCTTAATAATTGCTAGTAATTTTAAGACTATTAATAAGTTTTTAAGAGGAAACAGATAGAAGTAAAATTAAATACTTAATGTAATTGATACTCAGTTATTTCTCATTTAAGTCTCATATGTTTCAAAGGCGGTATATGTTTATTTAATTGATTTATTGCTATAATGAAGCTTAATAATTGCCAGTGCAGGTTTTTTAAGAGGAAACATCTAAGGTTAAATTAAATACTTAACCTGATTGATACTCAGTTATTTCTCATTTAAGTCTCATGTGACAAAAAGTGATATAATTTTATTGGAATGACTTGTTGCTTTAATGAAGATTAATGACTGTCAGTTTTTAAAAGAGGAAAAATTTGAGTTCAATTTAAACCCTTAATGTGATGAATTCTCAACAACGTCTCATTTAAATCTCATATTTTGCAAAGGCGGTATAATTTTATTGAATTGATTTGTTTCTATAATGAGGCTTAATAATTGCCAGTGCAGGTTTTTAAAAGAGGAAACATCTGAGGTCAAATTAAATACTTAATGTTATTGATACTCAGTTAATTCTCATTTAAGTCTCATATGTGGCAAAAAGCGATATCATTTAATTGAAATGACTTGTTGCTTAAATGAAGCTTAATGAATGTCAGCTTTTTTAGAGGAAACATCTAAGGGTTAAATTCTTAGTGTAATTAATTCTCAATTATGTCTCATTTATTTCTCATCTGGCAAATGTGATATAATTTAATTGAAATTACTTGTTGCTGTCATGAAGCTTAATTGTCAGTGAAGTTTTCTAAGGGGAAACATCTCAGTTAAAATTTAATTCCTAATGTAAATGATTCTCAATTATGTCTCATTCAAGTCTCACATGTGGCAAAAAGCAATATAGTTTTATTAAAGTGAATTGTTGCTTTAATGAAGCTTAATAATTGGCTGTGCAGGTTTTAAGGGTAATTATCTGAGGTAAAATGAAATACTTAATGTAATTGATACTCAATCGGTTCTCATTTAAGTCTCATGTGACAAAAAGTGATATAATTTTATTGGAATGACTTGTTGCTTTAATGAAGCTTAATGATTGTCAGTTTTTAAAAGAGGAAATACTAATTTAAACCCTTAATGTGATGAATTCTCAATAACGTCTCATTTAAGTCTCATATTTCGCAAAGGCGGTATATTTATATTGAATTGATTTGTTTCTATAATGAAGCCTAATAATTGCTAGTCATTTTAAGACTATTAATACGTTTTTAAGAGGAAACAGATAGAGGTAAAATTAAATACTTAATGTAATTGATACTCAGTTATTTCTCATTTAAGTCTCATATGTTTCAAAGGTGGTATATGTTTATTTAATTGATTTATTGCTATAATGAAGCTTAATAATTGCCAGTGCAGGTTTTTTAAGAGGAAACATCTAAGGTTAAATTAAATACTTAACCTGATTGATACTCAATCATTTCTCATTTAAGTCTCGTGACAAAAAGTGATATAATTTTATTGGAATGACTTGTTGCTTTAATGAAGCTTAATGACTGTCAGTTTTTTAAAAGAGGAAACATTTGAGTTCAATTTAAACCCTTAATGTGATGAATTCTCAACAACGTCTCATTTAAGTCTCATATTTTGCAAAGGCGGTATATTTATATTGAATTGATTTGTTTCTATAATGAAGCCTAATAATTGCTAGTCATGTTTAAAACTATTAATCAGTTTTTTAAAAGGAAACAGATAGATCAAATTAAATACTTAATGTAATTGATACTCAGTTATTTCTCATTTAAGTCTCAAATGTTACAAAGGCGATATATTTTTATTTAATCGATTTATTGCTATAATGAAGCTTAATAATTGGCTGTGCAGGTTTTTATGGGGAAATATCTGAGGTTAAATTATATACTTAATCTAATTGATTCTCAATTATTTCTCATATAAATCTCATATGTGACAAAAGTGATATGATTCAATTGAAATGGCTTGTTGCTTTAATGAAGCTTAATGATTGTCGTTTTTTAGAGCTAACATCTGAGGTTAAATTCTTAATGCTATTGATTCTCAATTATGTCTCATTTAAGTCTCGTATGTTGCAAAAACAATATAGCTTTGTTGAATTGATTTGTTGCTTTAATAAAGCTTAATAATTGCCTGTGCAGGTTTTTAAGGGTAGTCATCTGTGGTAACATTTAATACTTAATGTAATTGATTCTCAATTATTTCTCATTTAAGTCTCATACGTGACAAAAAGTGATATAATTTAATTGAAATGACTTGTTGCTATAATGAAGCTTAATAACTGTGCAGGTTTTTAAGGGTATATATCTGAGGTAAAACTATATTCTTAATCTAATTGATTCTCAATTATGTCTCATTTAAGTCTCATATGTGACAAAAGCGATACATTTTAATTAAAATGACTTGTTGCTTAAATGAAGCTTAATGATTGTCTGTTTTTAGAGGAAACATCTGAAGTGAAATTCTTAATGTAATTAATTAATTATCAATTATGTCTCATTTATTTCTCATGTGACAAACGTGATATAATTTAATTGAAATTACTTGTTGCTTTAATGAAGCTTAAATGTCAATGAAGTTTTTTTTAAAGGGGAACATCTAAGGTAAAATTAAATTCTTAATGGAAATGATTCTCAATTATTTCTCATTTAAGTCTCATATGTGGCAAAAGCGATTAACTTTAATTAAGTTTTAAACAATGATTAAATTGACTTGTTTTTATTAGTGAAGCTTGATGTTTGTGAGTGCAGGTTTCGATTTAGTGCCTTCTGAGACAAAAACTTGAAAGCTAAATGAGTCGTAGCTGAGAACTCCATTAGGTCTCGCGGGCTGAAGGATGAACCTGTCACATTTGTGTTAACGAGTGGTCTTGTCCTTAACGAGTGCCGTGATTTTGCGCGCGGGTGGGAAAAACACACCTTGTTTTGTCGTCGCACCTGCTCATAGCAGTGAAGGTGAAGAGACTCAAAAAAGTGTAATTAGCCGTCTGAAAATAAAGGCAGAAGAACAGCAGCAGTGTGTGTAATTAACACGGCAGGTGAGGTGCACGCTGAAACAGAGAACTTTTAATTAAAACGCCTGACTTGTTTGGATATTGTCAAGTGTGCCGCTGTAAGATGTGCCACTGTAATGGCTGCCATAATTGAGCAGTGACAGGGGCTAATGCTAGCATGTCTCCTGTGTGTGCGCGTGTGTGCGTGCATGCTCACATGTGTGTTTGTTGAGTTTGTGTGTGTGTGAGTGTGATGTCATCTATGTCAGAGGCAGTGTAAAATAAATGTACATTAATAAGGATTTTTACTACTACTAAAATGGCTGATTTATTGCATTCATAACAACGTTAATGTGTTATCTTCAAAGAAATGTTTCGGAAAGGATAGTCCCTTAATAACTTCTGCAAAATATTACTCAGCATATTCTGATAACCTTACCTGATGACTTTGATGGAATAGTCCAGTCTGTCAGAAATGCAGTGAAATAGGTTTAGTACTGCATGTCTGGTGCAGTGGTGTAAAGTAACTAATTACAAATACTCAAATGACTGTAATTGAGTAGTTTTTCTCAGGAATTGTCATTCACTTATGCCTAGTTCACACTACAGTATTTTAAGCCTGATTTGAGCCAGATTTGGAAGTTAACGAGCTCGCCGACAGATCGGGCTGTGATCGGGGAAAAATCTGCGGGTGCACGGCGCTCGGCAGTCTTTATGTGTGAACTACTGAACAACGCGTCAAAGAGGCTCGCTGAAGCGTCGCCGACACCTCGCAGACGGAAATCCAATATTTAGCATGCTGAATATTCCAGAGCAGTCGGCCGACTCGACCCCACGTGTGGTCAGATGTAGTGACGAGCTGCAGCCAATGAGAGAGCATATCAACATGAGCTGAATGGCCGTGTTCAGGAGCTCAACAGAAACGTCTGTGATTGGCCAGAATGGGCATCGATGCACTCGCTTCATTCTGTGTTTACACGGACACGAGAGCAGGCTATATTATTAACAGTGGAACTAGAATTCTGTACCTATTAGAATTACCATACTGGTCATTCTGACCTTTCTCACACCATATTTACATTCAAAACTTATATTGCGATATTAAATTAAGCTTTGAATGTCTGTCATCATATTTTATGACAGCATTACCCTAAAAATGTGATCTTTTTTGGTAATACAGCCTATAAATATGTAGTTAAGATACCAGAACATGCAAAGGTCTGAGCCTCGCTTTCATTTTCACTTTCAAACAGGAGCTATTTCATGACACAGAATATGCTGTTCTGAAAGATATATCTGAAGTAAATTTATTTATAAATTTAAAGTCACAGTCATTTTAACCAATATGGTAATTAAAGGTAGACAAAAAATAACAGTGTTAGAAAGACATACACAGATATTTAGAAACCGTCAGGGTGTTATAGATATGTTAGTTTTATTTCAAAGAGTTATAAAATTACAAAAATTAAAAACTCTCTGTGTATCTTTCCACTTGAACTTTGCAGATGAGCGATTGATCCGCTGATGGATCAGCTGACTGATGATGTTTTTAAATGCTCCCTTGAAAAGTTTGAAACGCTGTCAGTGATGTGATGAGCACACAAGCAGCCAATAGTGTTCAGCTTTTTCTGACGACTCCTCCCTCAAAATGTCATTGGCTGTGGTTTGGTAGCTTGACTGAGCTGTTGGCGAACGAGTTGTTGTCAGATCATATAGTGTTTGACCCCCCTCTTGTGGATCATTTACGTAGTGTCGCGTAGTGTGAACACCACAGTGATTAAAAGACACAAAATCAAGTCATGTAGTGTGAACTGCACAGCGATCTGCCGATGCTTAAAATCCTGTAGTGTGAACTAGGCTTTAGTCGTTTTAAAGATGTGTACTTTTACATTGTACATTTGTACTGCAGTATTTGTACTTTTACTCTACTACTGTCCTTCAACCTGCAGTCACTACTTTATTTTTCTTGTCCATGGGGATTAGAAAAACCAGTCCTGAGATTCCTGTCCAATCAAATCGCACATACCGTAGAAGGTAAATCGCATCATAATGAATTACCTCAAGACATGTGCGCTTTATAATTGCAGCAAACTGTTTAGAAGCATTACAAGTGTCCATGAAGATGTCCGAAAATCTTTACGCGCATTGACCCAGAGACTGTTTACTGATGAGAAGATGACGGATGTTTACTGTATGATGACCGAAATGTCCTAAAACACCCAGCAGGCACAGGACGTCAACATGACGTCTGATTGACGTTGAACCCTAACGCCATGGGGACTTTGCATTTTGTTTGAAAATGAAAATTGAGTTGACGTCAGAACTCAACGTCAGGCCAATGTCAATGTCCAACCTAAAACCAACCAAATATCAACGTCTAATGATGTTACAGCTTGACATTGTGTAACGTTACCTCTATGACATCTATCAGACGTTGGATTTTGTTTGCCGTACCTGATGAATAAATGTCAGTATTTGACGTCGTATATGACGTTGGTTTAAGATCGACGCTGGATTTTGGTCACTTTCTAACAACCTAAAATCAACCAAATATCAACGTCATTTGACGTCATTATTGGACATCAAAATAACGTTGTGCTTAGCTGCTGGCTTGACAATTAATTTTGGTCACCTGACATTACAACCTAAATCTAACCTAATATTAATGTCTCATGATGTCGTGTGCCTGCTGGGCAATAACTAAACGCACTACAGAATGTTACGTTTACACACACATGCACAAGTTAGATGTACTGTAAATGCATCAGCTTTTAACAGCGTAATACTCACTGCTCACTACTCTTGAGTACTTTTAAAAGGGCTACTTTTTACTTATACTTTAAATAATATTTACAACAGAGACTTTTACTCTACTTGCTCCACATTTTTAGGCAAGTAATGATACTTTTACTTAAGTATGATTTTTCAGTACTCTTTCCACCACTGGTCTGGTGTAATATTATTGTTGTTTTCTTGTGGTTGCATTCATGAATATGAGCACGATGTAAATACATATTTCCACAAGAAAAATAAAGACTTCAATTGCAACACCTGGAGGCTCGTACGCAGGACGCAGTGCTCTGCTTTTTGTTGGTGTGTGCTTTTTGGTTTAGGCAATTAACGCTCTTGGTGCTGATGTTTGGATGCGAGTTTTTCAGATCATTCGTATAGGTTAAGCGTAAGATTAGCGTCAACGCTGACACAGTGCTTTACACCAGGGATTCCCAAACATTTCAGCCTGTGACCCCTAAAATAACAATGCCAGTGATTCGCGACCCCCAGTAGACCTCTGAGGTGGTTATAAATATACAAACCTTGCAAACGCAAAATGGCTCACACACACAAAATGCCCAAGTCTATTATTTTTTTTTTTTTTGGAGAACATCACACGGAGGTTATCTTACTGTTGAAAAAAAAAAAAAAACGTAAATAAAAAATCTTACACATACCTTAGGAACGGTAGAGCAGAAAATTTGTCGGTTTTAAAACATTGACTTTTCCAAGCCCGTCATGGCTAATATATATATAAAATGAAATGTAACTATTTACTTGAGTAATTTTTTCATCAGATGCTTTTTTACTCTTACTCGAGTAACTTTTAAGATTGTTACTTTTACTTGAGTAAAAATTTTCGCAAGTACTTGTACTTTTACTTGAGTATAGATTTTGAATACTCTACCCACCTCTGCTCGCGGCTCTCAGCACCGCCCACACTCGGCACAGCTACCAAGCCGACCAATCACAGAGCTTGCACTTCGCATCGTTGCGATGTGTAGTTACATTTTTTGAGAGGTGCGCGTCAGCTATGAGCTGTGCGACCATACGAGAGCGCTTGACGCAGAAGTATAAATCAGCCTTTAACACTGTTTCATTTCCAAGGGGTAGGCAGAGGGGAAGGAGTGTAAAATAGAACCGAGTTTTAGTGTGATGATGATGATGATCTATTTGTATAAATTGTTCAACATTAACATTTGCTAAGTGTTGCTTTCAGCATTCAAGGTACATTATTATTTATAAATGTTTTAAATATACGAATTCCATTGGATAACAGACATTTTTAATGTAACAATACCACATATCTGAAGTGTTGATATGGAGTTGTTTGGTTGTTCTGAGTGTTTCAGCTGTTGCTATGCAGTTACTAGGGTGTTCTGACTGATTTGGCTGTTGTTTTATGGGTGTTTCAGCTGTTGCTATGCAGTTGCTAGGGTGTTCTGACTGTTTCAGCAGTTGCTAGGATTTTCTGGGTGTTTTACCTGTTGCTTTGCAGTTTCTAGAGTGTCCTGAGTGCTTCAGAACATACCAAAGATGTGTTCACAGAGGTATGCAATCACATATTTTGACTAACATTTTGATTGGATAATATATATATTTGGTCCTACACCTTCCACAATACATATAAATACACTTGGACCACATCATTTAGGGATTTCTGTCAGGATGTTAACAGACTTTCAGGTACTTGACTGGCCTGCCTGCAGTCCCGACCTGTCTCTAATAGAGAATGTGTGGCGCATTTTGAAGCGCAAAATGCAACAAAGACCCTGTATTGTTGCCCTCCTTAAGACTTGTTTGCAGGAAGAATGGGGCAAAATGACACCTGAAACGCTTCATCACTTGGTGTCTTCGGTCCCTAAACATCTTTAAGTGTTGTGAAAAGAAACGGCAACATTACAAAGCGGTAAATACTTCACTGATACTACTACTGTATATTTGAAATGTGTTGCAATAACCAAAATTGGAATACATGCTTATTTAAAAATAAATAAATAAAGCACCAGGAGCACATTAAATAATGTTTGCTGTATTGTCTGCAACAAAAAACAAGTCAAAGTAAATTTAGAAATCACTACTTTCTTTTTTTATTTGGGTTTTCCATACTGTTCAAACTTTTCCTGATTTGAGGTTGTAAATACATTTGGACCGCATCATTTAGTTATTTTTTATCAGGATGTGAACAGACTTTCAAGTACTTGACTGGCCTGCCTGCAGTCCCGACCTGTCTCCAATAGAGAATGTGTGGTGCATTTTGAAGCGCAAAATGCAATAGCAAAGTTGCTCTACTGTTGGCCTCCTTAAGACTTGTTTGTAGCAAGAAGGGGACACAATTACACCTGAAACACTTCATCACTTGGTGTCTTCGGCTCCTAAGCGTCTTTACGTGTTGTGAATTACACCAGGTACTTGACTGGCCTGCCTGCAGTCCCGACCTGTCTCCAATAGAGAATGTGTGGTGCATTTACGTACTATATTTGAGATATGTTGCAATAACCAAAATTGGAATACGTGCTTATTTAAAAATAAATAAATAAATCACCAGGAGCACATTAAATAATGTTTGCTGTATTGTCTGCAACAAAAAACCAGTCAAAGTAAATTTAGAAATCACTACTTTCTTTTTTTATTTGGGTTTTCCATATTGTCTCAACTTTTCCTGATTTGGGGTTGTAAATACATTTGGACCGCATCATTTAGGGATTTTTATCAGGATGTGAACAGAATTTCAGGTACTTGACTGGCCTGCCTGCAGTCCTGACCTGTCTCCAATAGAGAATGTGTGGTGCATTTTGAAGTGTAAAATGCAAAAACAAAGATGCTCTACTGTTGGCCTCCTTAAGACTTGTTTGTAGCAAGAATGGGACACAATTTCACCTGAAACGCTTCATCACTTGGTGTCTTAGGCCCTTAAACGTATTTAAGTGTTGTGAAAAGAAACGGCAACATTACAAAGTGGTAAATACTTTACTGATGCTACTTTATTTGAAATGTGTTGCAATAACCAAAATTGGAATACGTGCTCATTTAAAAATAAATAAATAAATCACCAGGAGCACATCAAATAATGTTTGCTGTATTGTCTGCAACAAAAAAACAAGTCAAAGTAAATTTAGAAATCACTACTTTCTTTTTTTAATTGGGTTTTCCATACTGTTCAAACTTTTCCTGATTTGAGGTTGTAAATACATTTGGACCGCATCATTTAGTTATTTTTTATCAGGATGTGAACAGACTTTCAAGTACTTGACTGGCCTGCCTGCAGTCCCGACCTGTCTCCAATAGAGAATGTGTGGTGCATTTTGAAGCGCAAAATGCAATAGCAAAGTTGCTCTACTGTTGGCCTCCTTAAGACTTGTTTGTAGCAAGAATGGGACACAATTACACCTGAAACGCTTCATCACTTGGTGTCTTCGGCTCCTAAGCGTCTTTACGTGTTGTGAATTACACCAGGTACTTGACTGGCCTGCCTGCAGTCCCGACCTGTCTCCAATAGAGAATGTGTGGTGCATTTACGTACTATATTTGAGATATGTTGCAATAACCAAAATTGGAATACGTGCTCATTTAAAAATAAATAAATAAATCATGAGGAGCACATTAAATAATGTTTGCTGTATTGTCTGCAACAAACTACAAGTCAAAGTAAATTTAGAAATCACTACTTTCTTTTTTTATTTGGGTTTTCCATACTGTCTCAACTTTTCCTGATTTGGGGTTGTAAATACATTTGGACCGCATCATTTAGGGATTTTTATCAGGATGTGAACAGAATTTCAGGTACTTGACTGGCCTGCCTGCAATCCTGACCTGTCTCCAATAGAGAATGTGTGGTGCATTTTGAAGTGTAAAATGCGAAAACAAAGATGCTCTACTGTTGGCCACCTTGATGCTGCGTTCACACCAGACGCGGAAGAAGCGTCAAGCGAAAGCGATTTACATGTTAAGTCAGTGCAAATGTGCGAATAGGCATCCTGCGGCGCGATACACGCGAATGGCGCGGCGCGAATGACACGAATTGCGCGAATGGCGCGGCGTGGATGTCGCAATACGCGAAAATGGCACCGCGCGAATTGAGTTTTTGTGCGTTTGACGCGATTAACGTGCAAATCGCTCGAGTTCAAAAATCTAAACTCCTGCGGACATTCGCGCCGCGTTAACCAATCAGGAGCTTGCTCTTGTGGGGGCATGATTGTGACGTAGCACCTGTTGTTGGTGTCCGGGGGAAATCCTCCAGCCGACACCGACAACAGTTCATCAAACTTGGCTCGGCTCAGTCAGAAGCACCGCTGAAAGCCTCCGTCATCCAGGTTAAGTTTCTGGAGGAGTTTATGAGCTCACAGAGCTGGGTGCACCTCTGAAAGTATGTAGTGGACTCAGACACTGCTCCAAACGTATCGACGCCGTTTTACTGCATTCATAAAGCACATAAACACAGTTATTTTATCAATAAAATCCATGTTAGCCATTTAGCAACGAAGCTACAGTCACCGGACAGACAGAAGCCCTGCCCATGACGCGAATCCGCGTCTGTTCTGAAGTGAATTTGACGCGCGAATGAAGCGGAGTCTGACGTGCGAATGAAGCGAGTAAACTCAAATGTTCACGCGTCTATTTACGCGCGAATAGCTCGATTTAGCTGCGCGTTCCGCATCTGGTGTGAACGCAGCATAAGACTTGTTTGTAGCAAGAATGGGACACAATTACACCTGAAACGCTTTATCAGTTGGTGTCTTCGGCCCCTAAACGTATTTTAAGTCTTGTGAAAAGGAATGCCAAGGATGTGAACAGACTTTCAACCTATTGCAACTTTAAATAAACAGTAAATGTATCTTAATAACCCCTAACTAGTCGCTGAAACTTTTCTATGAAGCGAAGCAGTGAAATTCCTGCATTAATGCTCATGTTGTTGTACATGACTGGAGTTTCAGGAAGTGTCAGGTTGAACTGAAGTGTTAGGATTATCTGTGTGTCTAAGAGGAGATTTCTTGTCTTGGTTTTCCTAAAAGGCAGTTGAACATCTGGCAGTGTGTGTGTGTGTGTGTGTGTGTGTGTGTGTTTGTGTGTGTTTATCTGTGACGCCATTGACATTCCATTCCATCAGTGCTTTGGTTAAAGCTGCTGTTTGCATGCATGTGTGTGTGTGTATGTGTGCGTGTGCTTCTATTTGCAATGGTATAAAGCACTCGTGTGTGTGTTTTATGTGTTTGTTTATGTGTGGTTCTCGTGTGTGTGTGTGTGTTTTTCGCACTCCGGCGGTGTGGGCAGTATGTGCTACTGTTTTTCCAAGTGCTAATTTTTTGCTGCAGTTGCTGGTTTAACGTCCGTCTTGTTACAGCCTGAACCAATTACAGTCCTAATTATCCAATAAATATGTATTTAAGAAGCTGTTTACTTTGCGTCTGTGTCATGACACGTAGAGCAGAAATCAAACCCGCTGGGGTTACACACTTTAAACATCACACAGGACTCGGATATGAAGAGAAAAATCACAATCATAATTTTCTGTGCTCATTTTGGATTGGATTAATCTGCGGTTTATAAGAGAATTTTACAAAGCAAAGCAAATAGTTTATATTGCAAATTTGCTTAAAATCCTACAGTCACAGGCCTTAAACCCATCCAAGTAAAAACCTTGCAACCCATTAGACTAGAGTTTGCAGTGACTCCATGTATCACGTTTTCTGGTAAATTCATTCATTCATTCATTCATTCATTTTCTTTTCGGCTTAGTCCCTTTATTAATCCGGGGTCACCACAGCGGAATGAACCACCAACTTATCCAGCACATGTTTTACGCAGCGGATGCCCTTCCATCACTAGGAAACATCCATACACTCTAATTCACACACACACACACTTCGGACAATTTAGCTTACCCAATTCACCTGTACTGCATGTGTTTGGACTTGTCGAGGAAACCAGAGCACTCGGAGGAAACCCACACCAACACAGGGAGAACATGCAAACTCCACACAGAAACACCAACTCACCCAGCCGAGGCTCGAACCAGCGACTTTCTTGCTGTGAGACGAACGTGCTACCCACTGCGCCACCGTGCAGCCCTTCTGGTAAATTATAATCTCAAACCTGTGACTACCATATTATTCAATTAATATGGAAAGCGAGTGCATGTTTTTACCAAAACTAATATTGGATTTTATTTTAAATGCGTGTTTGTGTAAAACAATATAATTTGCACAAAGAAATGATGGGGTTCTTCTCTAAAGAAGTAGTTACTCCACCCCGTTTAGAGCCTCATTATGGGCGTTTTACGTTATAACTAACGTAGTTCAAGTGATGGATCTGCGACAGAGAAACTAGGGGTTTTGGGAAACACTCGTCACTACATCATTCTTTTTCCAAACGATGCATCGTACTATGATAGTTAAGCCGCGAGTTACGTCATTGTTTGGGAAACGCACCCCTGGTTGGTGACGTCGCCAACCAATTAGGCTAACTATAGAAATTTGCCTGATGGAAAGATGACTGAGGGAGAGGAGGTCTACATATATAGTTTACTGTAGTAAAGGCTGAAGTATACTATGGTAATTACTATTAGCTTATGATCGTTACTAATGATACTACATTATGTAACGTAATTCATTAATAAAGAGTTGTAAATATATATATATATATATATATATATATATATATATATATATATATATATATATATATATATATATATATATAATAATGCTTATTCCTAAATAGTTCCCTTTACTATACAGTATAGGACTATAGCATTTTAAATGTGTAACAGCTGATTTTATTGCATTTTTTTTGTTTGTTTTTGCTGTTATATACAATAATATGTTTCTGTTTAGTACAGCATATTAATTACAGTAAATAACTGAGTTATGATGGACTTGGATTTAAGTTGCTTCGATTTAAAAATGAAAACTGCAATAATAGCTTAGATGTATTTATTATTGCAAATGCCACAAAACTCCCCCTGCACAACTAACTACAATTATGATTTTATAACACCAGTAAACACTTGTTTTGTTATAAGGTCTGGTTTTGTGGTGGCTGTACTTTAAAATTAAATGAATATAATCTTAAATCAAGTGATGAGAGATGTTGAAACTCTAACAGTAAACTGAGCTACTGTAAGCTCGGTATAAATGCTTGAAACTTAAAAGTAATCAGATGTAATCAGTTACTTTACTTTTATAAAGTAATTGAAAAGGTACACTACTTATTACATTTTAAATAGGGTCATTTGTAATATATAATCTGATCATGATGTAGGCCTAGTTATAATAATACTTAAACAATAATCATAAATGATATTTATACATGATCAAAACTAGTGTGCAACTTAAGCAAAACTAATACTACATTTTTTGGTAACACTTTATAATAACTACACATTATCAATCATTTACTAAGCATTAGCATCTAGTGAATTCTTTATCTGCTAAGCATTAACTCTACATTAATAAGCGTTAGTAAGCAGTTTATAACTGCAGCTACAAATCATCTATTCTTGACTTACAACCACAGTTATAATGTGCTTAATAATTGTACTTTCATACTTTGTTAATGATTTACTTTTCATTACTAAATTAAGTACTGCATTATTAACAAACCAGTTGTATTTAAGAGTAGTCGATGGTTTTTAAGATAATTCAGAATGAGTTAGTAAATGATTAATAAACTATTGAAATCAGCGTTTATATATCTTATTATTCAGGCATATATTAATAGTTAATTTGTATGTTAATAAATGCTTTATTAACTCAACTACATACAGTTTTGTGACCTAATCTAAAGTGAGGACTGTTTATGCTTTATAAATCCCTTATAAATGACAATTAAGGGCTCAGTATGAACAATAATCAATGCAATCTTATCTAAAAAGTAAAATTACTGTAAAATTTAAACATTGCTGAATAACAGGAGTGTCAAAATACGACATCAAATTGGATAAAAGAACAACAATATAACAATATAATAAGATGCAATGTTTAAACTGTACAGTAATTTTATTTTAGATGGTTGCAAAGAATATTTATTTTTTTAAAATACAGTTTTATTTGTGTATCTTAAAACGAATAGAAATGAATAATGTCGTTTATGTTCATTTTTCCTGTTTAGAATTTAACTGAGCCTTTAATTGTCATTTATAAAGGATTTATAAAGCATAAATAGTCCTCACTTTAGATTAGGTCACAAAACTGGATGAAATTGAGTTAATAAAGCATTTATTAACATACAAATTAACTATTAATAAATGCCTGAATAATAAGATTTATAAATGCAAATTTTAATAGTTTATTAATCATTTACTAACTCATTCTGAATGATATAAAAAAACACCAACTATGCTAAAAATAACTGGTTTGTAAATAATGCAATGCTTAATTTAGTAATGAAAAATAAATAATTAACAAAGTATGAAAGTACAAGTATTAAGCACATTATAAATGTGTTTGTAAGTCAAGAATAGAGCATTTGTAGATGCAGTTATATACTGCTTACTAACGTCAGTTAATGTAGAGTTAATGATTAACAGATAATGAATTCACTATATGCTAATGCTTAATAAATGGTTCATAGTGTGTAGTTATTATAAAGTGTTACCCATTTTTTAAATGTGGTTTTGTAGTTCGGGCCCAATTAAATATTTGTTGCAGTTTCTAATTGTTTTATTTGACTAACTATATAAACGTTCATTTGATTAACTATTAAAACCTTTAAGCTCTGTTGTGATGTTTCACTGTTGAGTTAAACATTTTAATTTGTTAAGGGTCTCTGATACTGTACATTGCCTTTATTATTCATTCATTCATTCATTCATTCATTTTCTTTTCGGCTTAGTCCATTTATTAATCTGGGGTCGCCACAGCGGAATGAACCGCCAACTTATCCAGCATATGTTCTTACGCAGTGGATGGCCTTCCAGCTGCAACCCATCACTGGGGAACACCCATACACTCTCATTCACACATACACTACGGACAATTTTAGCTTACCCGATTCACCCATAGTGCATGTGTTTGGACTGTGGGGGAAACTGGAGCACTCGGAGGAAACCCACGCCAACACGGGGAGAACATGCAAACTCCACACAGAAACGCCAACTGACCCAGCCGAGACTCGAACTAGCGACCTTCTTACTGTGAGGCGAATGTACTACTCACTGTGCCACCGTGCAGCCCCATTGCTTTTATTATTTATCTTTATTTTGTTAAACTGTGTGCATCAGCAGGCAGTTTTTGTTATGTTTGTTATTTAATATGGGCTCCCTCAAAACACACAGCCACACACAAGATGGACTTCCAGTGTGGATTATAATTTTATTATAATAATAAATAATTTTTAAAAAGTTTTTGATTGGTCAACTCTCATTGTTTCCTTTTTATGGCCTTTGTGCTTTTATTGAACAGGAGTTGGTAAACATATTCAAGAGCGTGCACTAATGGGTAGCATTTTGGTCGTATGTAGTGGGCTGCTCTGGCCCAAAATGGCGGGCCGATTTTGTATTTATTTATTTTTGTCTCAGTCCAGCCCTGGTGCCGCTCTAGTTACAAAACTCCCAAAATCATACTGACTTTTTACAAAATTCTCTGCAGAAATAGCGTTAAATGTGTGCAGATTCTGTCAGGCCCTTGTTATAGTTCATTATAAGAATGAGCTGCATTAAAAGTATTAGCATGCATTTAAACATTGGCTTCATTTCAGCACAAAATTCCATCTTGCAGGTTTTTGGAGTGAAATATGAGCTGCTCGTGACGGATTTTGTGAACTTGACTGGTCCGTTCTTGTTTAGAGCAGCAGCGCGAGAGCGACAGGAATGTAACCGGACACTCGCAGCAGTTTTTCCCACAGAAATGCCCTCTCATGAAAGCCTTTTGTCTGGCCTCTGTCTTCAAACTCTGGAAGTTTTGCAGGTGTTCGGGGCGCAGCTCTGAAACCGCCTCTGTTATTTAGTGTGTGCAGCCAGAGGGGGCGGGGCAGTGGGCGGGGCCTTGTGGCCTCTTTCTCCTTCAGCAAGGTCATTGGCTGAGGAGGAACAGGTGGGAGGGGCTGACGTGAAAAGCAGAAAGACAGAGATCTGCTCAGTGTAAACACAGAGCGTTCTGTTATAGACACTGACACACACACACACACATAGATGGATACAGTGTGTGATATAAGGGATTAAGCATTTTCAGATTCAGTTTGTGTTTCTTGATGTTACATTAAAAACATATCACAACTTTTTGACATTTGTATCAAACGTTGACTTTATATTTTAATATCTTGACAGATTGGAATTTGATTAATGTAACATTTTGAGAGTTCATTTGAATGTGATTGATGAATTAAACACAACCTGACCCAACCCTAACCCTAACCTTAACCCAATTAAGCTCATTTAAACCCCCATCCCAGAATTCAGCAGCAGCGTCTTTCTTCAGTGCTCTTATTATTGTGCAGATAGTGTCTGTCCTACAGTGTGTAATGTCTGTTATTGTGTGTGTGTGTGTCTCTCTGTGTGTGTGTGCACGCACTTTAAAGTTCTCACACTAGTTCATTCACATGCGATATCAATGCTCGAACAATATATTGTGCAACCCTAAACTAAACATAATGTTGTATTGTCAATGTCAGTTTGATTTATATAGCGCGATTAAACACAACCTGTCCTAACCCGAACCCTAACTTTAACCCAATTAAGTATATTGAAATCCCCATCCCAGAATTCAACAGCAGCGTGTTTCTTCAGTGCTCTTTTTATAGTACAGATAGTGTTACATGTCTGTCCTACAGTGTGTAATGTGTGTTATTGTGTGTATATGTGTGTGTGTGCTTCAAAGTTCTCACACCCGTTCACATGCGATATCAATGCTCAAACGATATATTATGCAACCCCAAACTAAACATAATGTTGTATTGTCAATGTCAGTGTTATTTATATAGCACTATTAAACACAACCTGACCCAACCCTTAACCCTAACCTTAACCCAATTAAGTATATTGAAATCCCCATCCCAGAATTCAACAGCAGCGTGTTTCTTCAGTGCTCTTTTTATAGTAAAGATAGTGTTACATGTCTGTCCTACAGTGTGTAATGTGTGTTACTGTGTGTGTGTGTTTGTGTGTGTGTATAAGTGTGTGCTTCAAATTTCTCACACCGGTTCATTCACATGTGATATCAATGCTCAAACGATATATTATGCAACCCCAAACTAAACATAATGTTGTATTGTCAATGTCAGTTTTATTTTTATAGCACTATTCAAGAGTTCCCACTTAGATATGCTTAGCATTTAAGCAGGTTTGGCATGCTGTCCCGGGAGAGAACCCTGAGCTCGGAGATACTTGAGCCCAAGGCTCCCGCCCGGTCAATAAGCATATCAGGGGATCCGAGATCAGGTAGGTCTCGAGAGCTCCCCCTAGTAAAGGGAGGAAAAGGAGGAGAGTGGGTGGAAGGGGGGATTCTTCCAAAACGAAGATAGAGCAGAAGGGAGAAAACGATCCATTTATAGTAAGCTTGCATCACTCTGATTGGACTATTACTGATTACAGATGAGAAGCCAGACGTGCTCAATCATATCACGTGCTCCTCTCGAAATTAGTTTGTGAAACTTCACTTAAACACAACCTGTCCCACCCCTAACCCTAAACTTAACCCAATTAAGTATATTAAAATCCCCATCCCAGAATTCAACAGCAGCGTCTTTTCGTAAAATTCGTCAGTGCTCTTTTTATAGTACAGATAGTGTTACATGTGTGTCCTACAGTGTGTAATGTGTGTTATTGTGTGCATGTGTGTGTGTGTGTGTGCACGCACACTTTAAAGTTCTCACACCCGTTCATTCACATGCGATATCGATGCTCAAACGATATATTGTGCAACCCTAAACTAAACATAATGTTGTATTGTCAATGTCAGTTTTATTTATATAGCGCGATTAAACACAGCCTGAACCAACCCTAAAGGGGGTCACACACCAGAAGCACCACAAGGCGCCGCGTAGCGCCAAGCAGCACCATGCATTTCAGAATTCTAAACATAGGTTTCTGTTAGGGTACACACTCCGGCACCGCAAGTCAGCGGCTGTCCGCAGCGCCCAACCATGACTCCGCACACTGTTCATATTTCTGGCGCGCCACAGAGCGCCTTCTGAATAGTTTCATTTTAAATAGCATGCGAATGTGCGCGTCTGATGTGCGATACTTTCAACTGTCATGTGCGTGCCGTGTCACGGCGCTGAGCGGCGCATCCGGTGTGTGACGCCCTTAACCCTAACCTTAACCCAATTAAGTACATTTAAGCCCCCATCCCAGAATTCAGCAGCAGCGTGTTTCTTCGGTGCTCTTTTTATAGTACAGATAGTGCTATGTCTGTCCTTCAGGGTGTGATGTGTGTTATTGTATGCGTGTGTGTGTTTGTGTGTATAATTTCTCACACCTGTTCATTCACATGCGTTATCAATGCTCAAATGATGTATTGTGCAACCATAAGCTAATATAAACATAATGTTGTATTGTCAATGTCAGTGTTATTTATATAGCACTATTAAACACAACCTGTCCCACGCCGAACCCTAAACCTAACCCAATTAAGTACATTTAAATCCCCATCCCAGAATTCAACAGCAGCATCTTTTCGTAAAATTCTTCAGAGCTCTTTTTATAGTACAGATAGTGTTACATGTCTGTCCTACAGTGTGTAATGTGTGTTATTGTATGTGTGTGTGTGTGTATGTATGTGTGTGTGTGTGTGTGCTTAAAGTTTCTCACACCCGTTCATTCACTCGTCTCCATCCCCACATTTCACGGAATTCCCTGTCTGTTTCCCGCTCCTCGGTTTCCCTGGTAACAGGTGCAGAGTTCACCCTGGCGTCTGGACACGGGCAGGTGTGTGTGGACTTTATTACACACACACACCTTGCCACCACATGTTCTGGGACAACTGTTTAACACTGTGTTTTCCCCGTATGAGTTTGATTCTACCTTGCAGTTTCAGCGCAGTAATGAGCACACTTTTGTCAAGCTTTCCTGAAAATCGCTCTCAGCAGAAAGAGAGAGAGAGAGAGACCAGCGCTTGACAGAAAGCCTCCTTAGCGCATTTGAAACCGAAGTGTGAATGAGACATATCGCCACTTTAAGAAAATATTTCAAGCTTCATTTGCAAGAGGCTTTTTCAAAAAAAAAAAACGGCACAAATTGTTTTCACCACGCTAAGCTCCTGCAAATGAGTCGAGTGGAAATGTTTACCTGTTTACAGACGCAAATGCTTTCACACATGCCGCGTGTTTTGATTTATCCTGTAAGGAAGAGAGAGAGAGAGGCTGTGGAATAAAGCGATGGAGACGTGTGATGGCTATTACTGAGAATCACATGGCCTTGTTTTTTTTAAGAACACAATGCAATGCGCTGAAAACATGACCTTCTCTTGCATTGCGTCACACTGTCTTTCTTTCTGTCTGTTCGCTTGTCGTTTCATCATAGCACATCATGCAAAATTGGAACTTTATAAATGTTTTGGCTGTCGTTACATTGACATGAAGGTACAGCGGGGGGAAATAAGTATTGAACATGTCATGTTTTTTCCTGGGAATAATATCTCTAAAGGAGCTGTTGACATGGAATTGAAGCAGATTTTGGTAAAAACCCAAACAATACAAACATAAAAATAAAACTTTCATTGTGTGTAATAACAATGAGATGACAGAAAGCACTGAACTACTGAAGCATGTTGAATACTTTATATTAAAGTCTTTTTTGGTGCTGCAGCTTAAAGACGCCTCTAATATGGAGAATGAAGTCACATGTATGGCTCAGATGTGAGTTTCTCACAGACTTCAACAGTGTGTCAAACTCTTGATAGTTCTGTGGGTCTCGTCTATCAGATCTGAGCTTTATTTTGTATCTTATATTGGATTGGGGTCAGGTGATTGGCTGGGCCATTCTACAGCTTGATTTTCTTACAGATAATCCAAAGACATGCGGTACAGGTGAATTGGGTCTGCTAAAGTTGTCTGTAGTGTATGTGTGTGAATGAGAGTGTGTGAGGGTTTCGGGTGGAAGGGCATTCGCTGTGTAAAACATATGCTGGATAAGTTGGCGGTTCATTGTGCTGTGGCGACCCCGGATTAATAAAGGGACTAAGCCGAAAAGAAAATGAATGAATGAATTAATTATATTGATTTTATATTGTAATATTATGACAGTATATTGGAATTTGACATCATATTTAAATGTTTTGGCCATTTCATTGACATGGAGATATATTCTTCATATACAGTTGACGTCAAAATTATTAGCCCCCCTTTTTAATTTTTTCCCCAATTTCTGTTTACGGAGAGCAGATTTCTTCAACACATTTCTAATCATAATAGTTTTAATAACTCATCTCTAATAACTGATTTATTTTCTCTTTGTCATGATGACAATAAATAATATTTGACTAGATATTCTTCAAGACACTTCTATACAGCTTAAAGTGACATTTAAAGGCTTAACTAGGTTAATTAGGTTAACTAGGCAGGTTAGGGTAATTAGGCAAGTTATTGTATAATGATGGTTTGTTCTGTAGACTATCGGAAAATATATAGCTTAAAGGGGCTAATAATCTTGAGCTTAAAATGGCTTTTAAAAAATTAAAAACTGCTTTTATTCTAGCCGAAATAAAACAAATAAGACTTTCTCCAGAAGAAAAAATATTATCAGACATACTGTGAAAATTTCCTCGCTCTGTTAAACATCATTTGGGAAATATTTAAAAAAGAAGAAAAAAAAATTAAAAGAGGGGCGAATAATTCTGACTTCAAATGTATATATTTTTACTTATCTTGTTTTTTTTTTTTTAAATCTCTGTGATTTATTTTTTTATTTTTGTAAAAGTTTTCTAATATAGCAAAAACAGACAAGTTGCATTTAAACTGTGTTTAAAGATCAATTTAAGTGCTGGAAAACCCTTGAAAACCGCTTGAAGCTGTTAACTTGTTTTTATTTTTGGCACTTAAAGATTAACCATTATCAGTGCATTTTTGATGCATTTGCTAAATAATGTTACAGTGTAACTCATGACAAATATAACTTGAAATAATGCAATTTATTTATATCAAGGTAAAAATTATATTATGATATGGAAATTATGAAAATTGATATTATTGATGTTATGAAACTTTTCATGACAATGTCAACACCGTATATAATGGCCCGTTAGTACCAATTGAGCATCGTGTCAACACCACAGCATCCTGAGTATTGTTGCTGACCATGTCCATCCCTTTATGACCACAGTGTCTCCATCTTATGATGGCTACTTCCAGCAGGATAACGCACCATGTCATAAAGTGCCAATCATCTCAGACTGGTTTCTTAAACATGGCAAAGAGTTCACTGTACTCAAATGGCCTCCATAGTCCCCAGACTCAATCCAGTAGAGCACCTTTGGGATGTGGTGGAACGGGAGATTGACATCATGGATGTGCAGCCGACAAATCTGCAGCAACTGCGAGATGCTATCATGTCAATATGGAGCAAAATCTCTGAGGAATATTTCCAGTAGCTTGTTGAATCTCTGCCATGAAGGATTAAGGCAGTTCTGAAGGCTAAAGGGGGTCCAACCCGGTACTAGTTAGGTGTCCTAAATAAGTGGCTGGTGAGTGTATATATAAATATATGTTATATATATATATATATATATATATATATATATATATATATATATATATATATATATATATATATATATATATATATATATATATATATATATATATATGCATTTGTCATGTTTAAGAAATATATATATATATATATATATATATATATATATAACAAAATGTCAACATTGAAATGTTGCAATATAATGCAATGCCCATTATAATCAGGAAAGTAATGTTACAGTGTAATTTCGGTGTTCAATTCAACTGTAAAAATACTTTACAATAGTCCAGACAGCATTACATGCACGCCGTCATCTTTAATTTGCACTAATATTTGCTAAAAAAGCAGGCTCTTTGTCAGTGTTTGCATTGAAAAGAGCAGCAGGAACATTCTACTAAACCTCTGCTTTTGTTCTCCACAATAGAAAGTGTGTTCTGTTGGTTTGGTGTGACAGTAGAGTGATTTCGTCAAGGAAATCTGCCGGTTCACTGAGGCTTTGATGTATCTTTTCAGTGTTTCTCTCTTTTCATCTCTTTCTTTTCCTCTTAAATCGGTTTTGTTATGGTTGTGAAGCGTCTGTTAGCACGAGCGCTTCAATGGGCTTGTGGTTTCTGTGTGTGTGTTGTGACCTCAAGTACAGACATGTACAGTCAAACATCTACAGCTCTTTCATAGACAATCAAAGGTCCAGACTTATGCCGCGGTCACACTGGAGTTTGAGCTTGTGAAACTGACGAAAAGAACTGCGAAAAGGGGCGGAATCAAACAAGATGATTAGACATTAAAAAAAAGCGAGCGATTGGTCCATATTTTACATTTCTGTACTGAGAGGTCAATTTTGATCTTCTATTGGTCTCACACAGTCATATGATGCGATTTCGCAGGTCAGAGTTCACCAAGCTTGAACTTCGCAATGCAGCGAACTGCGAAACTTGTCACACGAGCTTGCATTTGCGGTCTGTCGCATTTGCATGCATTTGAATGGAAGTCTATGGGGATGCAGTGTGACTGCAGCTTTAAAAATTGATACATTATATTATTAATTTGTTCATTTTGATCGTTTTTTTTGGACATTGATGTTATAATGTAACAGTTTTGTATTGTTTTATATGAAGCTGAAGTTACTCGCTATTATATTGTAACAATATTTTGACGGTTACATTATATTGTAACATTGTTGATTTGCCTTTTTTATTGGAAGCTAAAGTTATTTGCTATTATTATATTGTAACAATATGTTGATTTCTACTTTACATTGAAACATTTTCGACACTGACATTACATTAGAACATTATTTTGACTGGTAATTTAGACACTGTCATTATTGTAACATTATTTTGACGGTTACACTATATTGTAACCATATATAATTAAAAATATTTTGAGAATACACTCACCGGCCACTTTATTAGGTACACCCTACTAGTACAGGGTTGGACCCCTTTTGCCTTCAGAACTGCCTTAAAGGTGCTGTATGTAAGTTTTTGACTCTTCTAAAGCATAAAAATACCATAATATGTGTGCAGATATTTAAGAAACATCCCAAGTGAACATACTTGTTTAACTGAAAAACAATGCTGAAGTCAGATATTTTGCTTTGAAAATGGGTTTTCCGTGCCGGAACGATGTCTTTGTTTAGATAAATTTCATATGCACGATGCCAGTTTAGCCAATTATATGTCAGCACCCTGGGTTGCCTTGTTGGAAAACAGCGTATTTCATTTATTCATTCAGAAAGACTCTGAAAGCATGCGTCCGTGACCAAAAAGAACAGTATGGGAGACAGATGCAGTTCCAC
>LR812539.1:2494279-2506779 GCA_903798195.1 Danio kyathit
TATGCAGAGCCATAGACCTTTATCTATAAATAAAGTATAATTATGGAAACTGTGTTCATCTTAATTGAAAGCTATACGTCGTGTTTGCTGGCCTCACGCACCTGTCAGTCAGTCAGTCAGTATGTCACCTTGGGTTAAACAAATAACGCACAGCAGTACCTACTACGGTTACAGAAAAGTTTGCGCTGTTATATTATAATTCACTTACCTTTTAAAACGTTTTGGTTCGATTATAACCCGCTATTTAAAAAAACAACAATGTTTTGAATGAGAAGCTGTAATGTAGCCATGGCTGAATGAATTTTGGTGTGGCGCCCCGCCATGGAAGAATGAATGTAGCGGAAACCTTGATATTTGTATATATATATAAACACACACATTTTATATAATAAATGCAAACAAATTTTTTAAATACAAATAATTCCGTAAAAAAATGACATACAAATAAATTAAATGTTTAAATGTAAACAAATAAAACTGTTTAATATATATATACAGTAAATATAATGAAAATATTTAAATAAACTAAATTCATTCATTCATTTTCCTTGGCTTAGTCCCTTTATTTATCAGGGATAAGGGGATGAACCGCCAACTTATCCAGCATATGTTTTACACAGCGGATGCCCTTCCAGCTGCAACCCAGCACTGAAAAACACCCATACACACTTATTCACACACACTCATACACTATGGACAATTTAGTTCATCAATTCCCCTATAGCGCATGTGTTTGGACTGTGGGGGAAACCAGAGCACCCTGAGAAAACCGACACCAACATGGGGAGAACATGCAAACTCCACACAGAAATGCCAACTGACCCAGCCGAAGCTCGAACCAGCGACCTTTTGCTGTGAGGCAATTGTGCAACCCACTGAGCCACCGTGCCGCCTCTATTAATAAATATATATAAATAAATAAATGTATATATATATTTTCTTAAATAATTTTTATTATTGTTTTTTACAATGAATAACTGTAATTTCAATTACAATTATTTAATGTATTGTTTATCTGTAACGATGACAAATCTGGTAGTCTCAATGTTCTAATTATTATAAATTTTTGTTCATTATTTTGTCAAGAAATAATCATAATCTTTCATGCACGTGTTTTTCCACTATAATCCACTGAATTGCATTATTAAAACTCCACAAATGTGTACAGACAGTAAATGCTGACAGTATATATAATGTATATCTCGTCACGAAGTGTGCGGCGAACTCTGACCACTTTAACACAGACAGACAGCCTGAAATATTCATAAGACTGTAAATCAGAGCTGATCTGCGGCGTTTGCGAGTCTGATCTGGATTATTAGTTCGGTTCTGAGATTACAGAAACTCCTCTTTGTCTCACTTTAATCTCCTCATCCTCGTCTTGCTCCACTTTTGCCTCAGAATAGGATAAAGATGAAGATTATTGCTGAGAATGATGAACAAATAAGTCATGCCCACATGAAAATGCCCACATGCCCACTGTAAAATATGCAGAGTTACACACAATTCATTCCTCTTATCCCAACACAAACTGATTAAGTTAACTTGACAAATTTAAGTGGATTGAACATAATTAAAGAGCTCTTCTTATTTGTTTTTGAGCTTCTATGCAGTGTGTATTACAGCACTAAGTGAATGAAAACATCCATCTGAGGGTTAAATCTGAAAATTGATTCTTTAATGAAATAGTCGACTCAGAGTCAAATAAATGAATCGTGTTGAGTTCGGATCTTTTCCCTGAACACATCAACGTCGATACAGTACATGATCAAATATGAAGTGCCGGTTCCGGTATAACGTGAACGCTCCTTTCCCTTCAGACACGAACAGAGCGCGGTGAATCACGAGACTGATCATGACATGAAGATGACGATCACTGACAGATGGAGATTTGGCTCCGGGGAATAAAGGGTTAAAGTTCATTTTCACAACAACACCACAGTATAACCAACCCTGTGCTGTGTTTGTTCCTGTCATTTTTCTGATGGTTGATACAATAACCTACGCTACACTGCTGGATTCGCCGGCTGTTTGCTATTAAAGGAAGGAGCAGCAGAGACTACTAATGTATGAGACTTTGTCAGACTTTGACAGGGACTTTGTCAGTAACTGTTGCAGTTCATATGGACTAGTTTCTTCCTCCGGATCATCACATGTAAGTGTAATTAAAAACAGTTGCCTTGTTTTCTGCAGTTTGCAAAATATGTATTTAAATGTGTGTTGTAAGTTGTTATCGCCCCGCGCTGCTTGTAATCACGTATCTATTATAGATCAGTGCTTGCATTGTATCTCTCAGGCTAAATCTGTATGGGGTTGTTCACATATTGCATCCAAAGCCACGTTGAAAATGGGACTTGTGCTTCTTCCCTTACCCATATAAAAGCGTTTCTGAGCACGCAATCCCCTGCCGTTTGTCGTGGACCACCATCAGCTGTTCATACACGCGCGGCGCAATCAATTTTCAAAGTAGTTCAATTTTTGCCACTGTGTGAATTAATAGTGAACGTGTGTCGTCGTTGTTATGTGGGGTTGTGGTTAAGAGTAAAGTATAGGCTGGTGTTTAACTGCATTGCTTTATTGCATTCCTGCATTGGGCTCTCACATACTCTGTGCTACTATATGACCGTGGTGGGCGTTCCTCTCTGTCTCGCGCTGAACGCAGTCGACCAATCACAACAGACTGCGTCATCAGACCAATCAGTGCAGATTATCCTCATGCTAAGGAGGGGTTTGGGAACAAATGAATCGCCAACTTATCCAGCATATGTTTTACACAGCGGATGCCCTTTTAGCTGCAACCCAGTACTGAAAAACACCCATACACACTTATTCACGCACACACACTACGGCCAATTTAGTTGATCAATTCCCCTATAGCGCATGTGTTTGGACTGTGGGGGAAACCGGAGCACCCGGAGGAAACCGACACCAACATGGGGAGAACATGCAAACTCCACACAGAAATGCCAACTGACCCAGGCGGGACTCAAACCAGCGACCTTTTTGCTGTGAGGCGATTGTGCAACCCACTGAGCCATCGTGCCGCCTCTATTAATAAATATATATAAATAAATAACAAAATAAATAAATGTGTATATATATTTTTTCTTAAATTATTTTTATTATTTTTTTTTTTTTTACAATGAATAACTGTAATTTCAATTACAATTGATTTAATTTATTGTTTATCTGTAACGATGACAATTCTTGTGGTCTCAATGTTCTAATTATTATAAATTTGAACGAATCATATGTGAGTCGTTGGGATAATTAGGTAAATTATAAGACAATGAAAGTGTTTTTTGACCTTGCATGCAGATCAGCCTGTTGTTGGAGACCCCCAACACCAAAATATAACCTTTATTAATGCACAACAGGGGCTCTTTAGGTAATCCGTAAAACAATCTCAAGAATTGTGTAGTTTCAGCTCATTTTAAATGCTCATTTGAACAAGCAAGAAAAAACTAACGTCGTTAGCAGAGTGTGGTTTATTGATTATGTAATGAGCAGGATTGTGGCATATGACCCGCTGTGAACTCTTGTTTAGATCAGGATGAGAATAAACCAGAATCAATGCATGGAAATCCCCATTTGGGAACGCAGGAAGCCGGAAGCAGGGAATTTTCTGGCCATTGTTTTACAGTAGCTGTGATTTTAATGCGGCTCTGATGATGGAGGACGTACAGTTATGGTCGTGAGAGGTCAAATATAATCATTACTGATGGCACGAAAGAATATTAATATGCATGTAGTGTAATTTCAGCAAAAATGCGGTAAAAATGCTGAAATATTATTTTGAATTGTAGTTATAATTATTTGAATGATGAAGTATAATTATTTAAAATATTATTCTTACTGATTTCTGTGTGAATGTATTGTAAACTGTAATTTGTTGCTGTTGAATTGAATTTCTCCAAACAGCAAAAATTCCAGTGTTAAATATACAGTTTGATTTTTTTGGTGTTGTTCAGTGTTAAAACTGGAATACATTTTAATCCATGAGTGTGAAAGAGCTTAGTCCAGTTTTTTACTCAAACCGTTTCTTTCAGACAGTGATCAAACCAGTATGTTTTACTTAAACTTGAAACATGTCTTGTTGCATTTTAAAATGCAAAGAGTTGAATGCATTGAAATTATGTCTGAAAAGATTATTAATTCATTCATTTTCTTTTCGCTTTATTAATCCGGGGTCGTCACAGCGGAATGAACCGCCAACTTATCCAGCACATATTTTACGCAGCGGATGCCCTTCCAGCTGCAACCTATCACAGGGAAACATCCATACACACTCATTCACACACATACACCACGGACAATTTGGCCTACCCAATTCACCTGGACTGCATGTGTTTGGACTGTGGGGGAAACCGGAGCACCCGGAGGAAACCCACGCCAACACAGGGAGAACATGCAAACTCCACACAGAAACGCCAACTGACACAGCCGAGGCTCGAACCAGCGACCTTCTTGCTGTGAGGCGAACATGCTACCCACTGCGCCACTGCGTCGCCCGCCCTGAGGAACATAGTTATTTGTAGTTAATTGTAGTCATTGTAATCATTTCTGACTTCCAGAAAAAGAAAAAATGTTAGAGGAAATACTGTGGAAAACTCCTGGCTCTGTTAAAGATCATCTAGGAAATATTTAAGAAAGAAACTAAATTTTCACAGGAGGGCGAATCATTTTGACTTCAGCTGTATGCTAATATCGCAGTTTTTTTAAATCCTAATCCTGCGTGTTTTTTCTCTCATCGAAACTCTATTAAAGTCAGTCCTGACATCTGTAACTGCCATCAGGAAGCCAAACCACCAACGACAGGCAATAAAAGACACAGAGAGAGTCTGTTCTTGCTTTAAAACAGGTGTTGTTTAACCTAGAGAGACTAGTGCAGGTCTGGTTAACCCCTAAATTCCTCAGCAGATCTTTTCCATCGCTGTGTGTGTGTGTGTGTGTGTGTGTGTGTGTGTGTGTTTTCTCGCGCAGCTGCAGGTGCGGTTTCAGTCGCAGGAAGCTTCGTCTGTTTTTGTGTAATGTTGTAAAAACACGAATATGAGTATAGTTGAAGTTAGAATTATTAGCCCTCCTGAATTATTAGCCCCCCCCTGTATATATATATATATATATATATATATATATATATATATATATATATATATATTATATATATATATATATATATATATATATATATATTTCCCAATTTTCAACATAACAGAGAGAAGATACTTTCAACACATTTCTAAACATAATCTCATTTCTAATGACTGATTTCTTTTCTCTTTGCCATGATGACAGCACTTAATATTTGACTAGATATTCTTCAAGACACTAGTATTCAGCTTGAAGTGACATTTAAAGGCTTAACTAGGTTATTAGGGTAAAGTTAGGGTAATTAGGCAAGTCATTTTATAACAGTGGTTTGTTCTGGAGACAATACACAACTAATATTGTTAAAGGGGCTAATAATATTGACCTTAAAATGGCTATTAAACAATTAAAAACTGCTTTTATTTTAGCCGAAATAAAACAAAT
The DNA here is from genome assembly GCA_903798195.1 of Danio kyathit. NCBI lineage: Eukaryota > Metazoa > Chordata > Actinopteri > Cypriniformes > Danionidae > Danio > Danio kyathit. Next base: position 2,499,812 of record LR812539.1, read on the forward strand.
AAGACTTTCTCCAGGAGATAAAATATTATAGGAAATACTGTGAGAAATTCCTGAATTTGTGAAACATAATTTGGGAAATATTTGAAATAGAAATCAGGGGAGGGCAAACAATTGTGGTTTCATCTGTACTGTAAGTATAACGGCTCCCGAGAGATTGTTTCTGATGGTCAAAACTCTCTGCCAGACGTCAGGATGTGGAAAATTCAGTTTCGGAAAGCAAAATAACGAAAGACAAGATGGAAACATGTGCTTTGCAGAGGGGGAGCGAATGTTTAAGAGTGTAAATCTGTCAAATTATTCTACTTTTAAGAATCAATCTATCATTCTGAGTTCGTTATTTAACAGTTTGGGAATACATTAGGAATACAATGTCAAGATGTAGGCAGCACAGGCTCATTCTGAAATTGTAGCCCTATACACATTTCAGGAGATCGCGAATTATGTAGCCTGAAGTACGTATGGCTGCATTTCATTTTAAAACGAAGGCTTCGAGGTGGTATGACGCTGTTCCTTTTCGCACTTACCAGCTGACCGCCTACCACTGTATCGATGGCTTTCCCAGTTACCAGTTTGTCCAGTGGCTCGCCATGTGGATTTGAAACGCAGAGAGTAGTTGACCGTGATTCAATCGAGTTCAATTCATGTTAATTTATGTAGCGCTTTTACAATGTAGACTGTCTAGTAAAGTCTAGGAAATTGAAAATGTGTCAATACAGTTTTGAGAGCGATGACAGAAGTCTGGCGAAGAACGGTTCCAGAAAGCGGTTAAGACAAAAACAAAAGGCAAAAAATAAAATAAGCAAGTAAATAACAGGGTGAGAATGTGGTAAAGTCTGAAATCGTGGTAAAAATCATGCGAGGGATTTTCTTTTTCTGGATTGCTTTTGAAAACTGTTGGTGCTTTTGAAAACACTATTGGTTGGGTGTAGGGAAGGAGAAGTGTGGGTCTGTTGATCAGTCAGTCAGTCGACAGCAGCCTCTGGTGGATTTATGTGAGAACAGCAGGTGCGAATGGCACTTGCAAGATAAATTTGAGATATGAAAAAGCGTACACAGCGGCCTCTGGTGGATTTGCGAAAACAAAAACTGCACAAAAATGTACCTCCTGGGATGTATTTGGCGCTCTCCAGAGATGTATACAGGGGTAGGTTTTCAAAATGAGCCTGGGTTAGATGTAGGACTTTAAAAAATAATAATGGCTAAACTGATCCCAGATTGTTTTTCTTTTTTACAGTGTATTGGTTTGTGCTATTCATCAAAATAAAACTGACATGTAAAATGGCTTAAGTAATTACTACTTTTTTTTAGTAATAATATTGAATAATATTAATAAACTTAATAATTGAATAATCAATTTTGACTTTTTAAAATATTTTAAATGTTTTTTTTTATTCCAGCCAAACTAAAATAAAATTCTATCAATAAAAGAAAAACATTTAATCTGAAGTATTGTGCAAAATGTCCTTAAAAACCTTTACATTTTATCATCAGATTTTGTCAAAGTAATATTTTGAAATGTAAGAAATTAAGATTGAAATTTTTTTTAGTATTTTAATTTTACATTTGTACTGAGAATTAATTTTTTATAATATCAGTAGGATTTAGTTTCAGTAAAATGATTTAATTTTGCACATATTTGCATGTATTATTTTATATTGTTATGTTTTTACCTAAATACTCTTTTTTATTTTGAAGTGTATTTTAATATATTTTGTTTGTTATAGTTTATTTTGAACGACATATTATTAAAATATTTAGTTTTTACTGCTTATTTGTAATAAGATAAAGCTAATTTAATAACAAAAAAATTAATAAAAGTAAATAAATAAAATAATAATAATAATAATAATAATTATTATTATTAAAAACAACAAAAACAACAATAATGATAGAAATAATAATAGTAATAATAATAATAATAATAATAATAAACATTATTATTATTATTGTTCATTGTTGTTGTTGTTATACATGTTTAATATTAATTGATTGAATTGAACTAATTGATTAAAATAATTAATAATTTGATACACACTCACATTTATTATTTTTAATTGCTTTAACAATTTAAAATAAAATTCCCCCATCTTGTGCATCCCTACTAGTGTCTCCCCGATACTGATATGTGTGTGTTCCTCTTAGTGTGTGTGTTGTGGTAAAAAGGTCAAAGGTCATGTTTAGAGCTAAATGTGAACAGAGCCTCTGTGAGCACATTGAGCCCAGGAAATGATGTCGTTCCCTTGAGTGTCGTACAGAAAGGAAGTTCCTCGAGTCGTTTGGTGATTATGACTGAATCACGAGTCCGGCTTTGTCTCGTTTAACATCTTTCTCCTTCTCTCTTAATAACTTCTTCAGGATTATTAGAGGTGTTTAGTAAGTCAAGCATGTTTAATGTTAGAGATCTAAACAATCCATTGACCTTTAGAATAGGAGTAGTAGAATAAATATTAAATAATAATAATAATAATAATAATAATAATAATATATATATACAATAATAATAATAATAATAATAATAATAATAATAATAATAATAATAATAATAATAATAATAATAATAATAATCATATATATATACAGTTAAAGTCAGAATTATTTGCCTCCCTTTGAATTTTTTTTCTTTTTTAAATATTTCCCAAATGATGTTTAACAGAGCAAGGAAATTTTCACAGTATGTCTGATAATATTTTTTCTTCAGGAGAAAGTCTTATTTGTTTTATTTCAGCTAGAATAAAAGCAGTTTTTAATTTTTAAAAACCATTTTAAGGTCAATATTATTAGCCCCTTTAAGCTAAATTTGTTTTCAATAGTCAACAAAACAAACCATCATTATACAATAACTTGCCTAGTTACCCTAATTAACCTAGTTAAGCCTTTAAATGTCACTTTAAGCTGTATAGAAGTGTCTTGAAGAATATCTAGTCTAATATTATTTACTGTCATCATGACAAAGAGAAAATAAATCAGTTATTAGAGATGAGTTATTAAAACTATTATGATTAGAAATGTGCTGTAAAAATCTGCTCTCTGTTAAACAGAAATTGTGGGGAAAAAACAGGGAGGCTAATAATTCAGGGAGGCTAATAATTCAGGGGGGCTAATCATTCTGACTTCAACTGTATATATATATATATATATATATATATATATATATATATATATATATATATATATATATATATATATATATATATATATATATATTCCATTTTGTTTTGTTTTTTCAACATAATTTTTTTTAATAACATGTTTTATAACTTTTATAAAAATTAATTTACAATAATAATAATTTATGCTTAAAAAAAATCTAAAATATTGAACATCATGTCCAATTCTACAATAACAAGGCTCTCTTTTCCCCCACAGAATTGTTGTTAATTAGGTTTTCTGTTTTTATTTTTGTAGATTCTAATTTGATTGCTTCTTATTTTAAATAATTAAACATCATGGCAAAATGTTGTAATAATGTAATAATTTTATTTTGTTACATTTATTAGTGCATACTAATGTATTATTTTCTACACTGTTAAAAATTATATGAAAAGTTATATTAACTAATATTTTATGCTAGTTTAGCTTATTTTAATAAGTTAATCATGTTTCAGCTCATTTTTTTAGTTATACAAAGTTTAACTTGACATATTTAACCAGTTGTAGATGTAAATTGCGATGGCAAGAAATGTTAAGTTGATTCAACTAAAAGAAAATAAATCTTTGCAAAATTGTTGCAAATAGTTTATATGGACTGAAGTTAAACAAACAAATTAAATGTAGTAATGTTCAACTTAATTTGTAAATTGTTTGCAACCACTCAACTTAAAAATCGTAAATCCAATGAATCACTTTTTCAAGTATATCTATTTTGTTCTCACTGTTGCTCAATACTGCTGTTCAATACCATGGTAATATACAGTAGTGAAGATGTGATGATTAAATATAGAGATACTATAAAAAGCTTTTTTATCTACTGCTGTGTTTGATTTCAGTAGAGACAGTAGTCTGATAACATTAGTTCAGGTTGATTCATCTTCTCCGTCAGGTGATTGTTGATGTTGGTTTAAGTGCAGCCAGCTGTGTGTTGAGTTTTCATACACGTCCTCCACAGGTTAGTGAGGGTAATTTTTTTTTATTATTATTTAGAATTGAGTGACAGAAACATGCCTTCTGGTTCCTGGGAGGCTTTGTGATTTTGCATGGCAATGTTAATACACAAGTGAAGCATTGTCTGATTAAATATGCATTAAATTACATTATGCAGAACAAATAGCTGAAGCCAAAATAAAATATCTAATTTGATTTTGCTGATAGATTAGATTTAAAGATTTTTATAGTAGGGATTTTTAATATTTTTTATCTCGGCAGAAAAAAAAAAATACTGCTAATCGATTGCAGAAATTGACAATTTTTGGCATGTTTTTAGAAATGAAACGTTGCAAAAATCAATGTAAACATTAAATGAACAGCTCCCTCAGTAAAAACCTTTCAAATATCTATATGAATAAAGCTATCAAGTTCGGTGCATGCAACTATTGCTGAAGTAGAAAAAATACCCTTGTGTTAAAACAAACACTCAACTCAGCTGTAATGCTTTTGTACAAATCTCATTTTTCAAAACAGGTAGCTGAAGACACATTGAAATTTCTCATTTGATTTGGTTCATAGATTAGATTTAAAGGTTTTTGTAGTAGGGATTTTTGATATCTCTTTTTATCTCTGCAAAAATCCCAAAAAATATTGTCAACCAATTGCATAAATGGACATTTTTGGGCATGTTTTTAGGAATTAAATGTTAAAAAAATCAATGTGAACATTAAATGAACAACTTCGTCAGTAAAAACCTCCCAAATATCTATATGAACAAATCTATCAAGTTTGGTGCATGCAACTTCTGCGTAAGTAGAAAAAAAACTTTGTATTAAAACAAACACTCAACTCAGCTGTAACGTTTTTGTACAATTCTCATTTTTCAAAACAGATATCTAAAGCCACATTAAAATATCTTATTTGATTTTGTTGATAGATTAGATTTAAATGTTTTATAGTAGGGATTTTTGATGTCTTTTTTATCTCTGCAGAAGTCAAAAAATACTGCTATCCAATTGCAGATATTGACAATTTTTAGCATGTTTTTTTAGGAATGAAATGTTGCAAAAGTCAATGTGAACATTAAATAAACAAACCCCTCAGTAAAAACGTTCAGAATATCTATATGAATAAAGCTATCAAGTTTGGTGCATGCAGCTTCTGCTGAAGTAGATTAAAAACCCTTTGTATTAAAACAAACACTCAACTGCGCTGTAATGTTTTTGTTCAAATCACATTTTTCAAAGCAGATAGCTGAAGACACATTGAAATTACTCATTTGATTTTGTTGACAGATTAGCTTTAAAGGTTTTTATAGTAGGGATTTTTGACATCTTTTTTTTATCTCTGCAGGAATTTTAAAAATACTGTCAACTGATAGCAGAAATGGACATTTTTGGCATGTTTTTAGAAATGAAATGTTACAAAAATTAATGTGAACATTAAATTAACAAATCCCTCAGTAAAAACCTTCCAAATATCCATATGAATAAAGCATGCAACTTCTGCTGAAGAAGAAAAAAAACCTTTGTATTAAAGCAAACACACTACTGTGCTGTTATGTTTTTGTCCAAATCACATTTTTCAGAAAAGATATGTAAAACCACATAAAAAATTTTCATTTGTTTTTGTTGACAAATTAGATTTAATGGTTTTTATAGTAGGGATTTTTGATATCTCTTTTTATCTGTGCAGAAATCAAAAAATACTGTCAACCAATAGCAGAAATTGACATTTTTGCCATGTTTTTAGGAATAAAACATTGTAAAAATCATTGTGATTGATAAATGAACAAAACACCTCCGTAAAAACCTTTAGAATATCCACATGAATTAAGCTTTTAAGTTTAGTGCATGCAACATTTGATGAAGTACAAAAAAAACCTTTGTATTAACACAAACACTCATCTGTGCTGTAATGTTTATTGTGCAAATCAGATTTAATAAAGCCACATTGGAATTTCACATATGATTTTGTTGATAGATTAGATTTAGAGGTTTTTTTAGTAAAGATTTTTGATTTCGCTTTTTATCTGTGCAGAAATAAAAAAATACTGTCAACGATTGCGTAAATTTTAATTTATTTGGCATGTTTTTAGCAATAAAACATTGCAAAAACCAATGTGGGCGACGCAGTGGCGCAGTAGGTAGTGCTGTCGCCTCACAGCAAGAAGGTCGCTGGTTCGAGCCTCGGCTGGGTCAGTTGGCGTTTCTGTGTGGAGTATGCATGTTCTCCCTGCGTTTGCTTGGGTTTCCTCCAGGTGCTCCGGTTTCCCCCACAGTCCAAACACATGCGGGACAGGTGAATTGGGGTAAGCTAAAATTGTTCGTAGTGTATGGATGCTTCCCAGAGATGGGTTGCAGCTAGAAGGGCATCCTCTGCGTAAAACATGTGCTATATGGGTCGCTCACATATCATATGAGAAGCACTTCTCACAAAACAGATGCTTTATACACATAAACACTTCTCTATAAATGTTTATTACTAACTTTTCTATGAACAGGAGTTGATTATAACTGCAGATCAATGACAGTGCGAAATAGCCTATTGTAACGTCTGCAATTATATAAAATAAATAAATAAATGCAACATATATGAACACATACAGTACAGACCCTTACAGTCTGCTATATGTTACCACTTACAATAAAACTACACACAGCAGACATTTAGTCCTTATTTAGGTTCAAAACAACACGAAAAACCCCAGTCATTGCAAACCTCTCATGATTAAATGTGTCTGTAGTCTTCAGCAGCACATGTAGCCTCTTTTTAGAGAGTAATTCCGTCATTCTGAGTTCATAATAGTCCAAAAGGTGATGATAATAGTTAAACATGGCAGTTTGTTCACGTTTGCTGAAATAATAATGTGCTCCTTTTTTTCC
>LR812539.1:2514279-2594279 GCA_903798195.1 Danio kyathit
AAGTCATCACATGAATAGACATTTCAAGAGTTCACACTTAGCTGATGATTGATAATAAAGCGTGTTTGGCATGCTGTCCCGGGAGAGAGCCCTGAGCTCAGAATATCCTTGAGCCCGGGGCTTCCTCCCGTTTGTAGGGCGACCGGAGAGTCTGAGCTCAGGTGGTCTCGAGAACTCCCCTGCTGTGAACTACTGGATATGTATCTGGCTAAGAGTTGCCTTAGAATGCTATTTGGTTAGTCAATTTTCTTATGGTGCCTGTTTTTGAACGGTGGGAGGAAACCGGAGAACCCGGGGAAAACCCACGCGAACACGGGGAGAACATGCGAACTCCGCACAGAAACGCCGACCAGCCCGGAGGGAAACGGACCAGCGACGTTCTTGCTGTGAGGCAACAGTGCTACCCACTGGCCGCCGTGCCGCCCTATCGGAGAAGGGGAGGAGTAGGGGTGGAAGGGGGGATTCTTCAAACGAAGATGACTGGATCAAGTGCTCCGGTAATTTATAGTGGTCTATGTTCATCTGATTGGCGCAATATGCGGAGTTAATCGATACCAGCTGTGTTCAATCATAAGCACGTGATCCTCTCGAAATTAGTTTGTAAACAAACCCCACTTATAAGAACAGTTGATCACTGATGTGCTTAATGTAAAACACTATGACCACTTCTTCTCCATTCATCATAATGATTGTAAGCCTTTTTTCTTCAGTGTTACACTTACTACAGACAGTACACAGGCCTACATAAGTGCATTGTAAAACATTTTCAGAAGATTATTTTTATACAAAACACACAAATACAGGGTACCAAATATATTTTTACTGTATTTTCCCCAAAAAAACAGTGTACAGTGTTCATCCAACCAACACAAAGTTGCACATAAGGTGGTCTACATATACCATCAACAGAAGTATTTAAAGAATAGTTACAGTAAAAAAAAAAAAAAAAAAAAGTGTAGATTTGGGTCATACACTTTCCATCCACAGGCAGAAAAAAATATCCTCAATAGGATTGAGAAATGGAGAATATGAGATGAGCTCTGATTTCTAAATTGCGTTTATGTGTGACAGGTGTTTACCTATGTGATGAGTTAGTATGCAAAGTAGGACAACTGACTTTACTATTCTGAATGACAGTGTGTTCCTAGTGAAAACAAGAGATTTTCTGCAAGAGAATTGTGCCAAATGCAGAGAATTGTGTGTTGCGTTTTGAAAAAAAGTGTGTTTTAAATCTGCAATTTGAGCGTGAAGCAGGAATTGTGCTTGTAGTTTAGCAGAATTGGTTCAGGGGGTTGGTGCATCAGTGACATGTTGTAGTCATTGTGTCTGAAGTACAAGTCATTGTGTGTAAACAATTGGGAAAAACTGTAATATTTATCTTGCAGATCATCATCATCATCATCGTCTGCTGCTGCTGCTTAACATTTTTAAATTAAATTAATACACACTCAATAATGTTGGGTTATTTCAAATAAAATTTGGGTAATGTGTGGAGTTTGCATGTTCTCTCCGTGTTGGTGTGGGTTTCCTCCGGGTCCTCCGGTTTCCCCCACAAGTCCAAACACATGTGCTATAGGGAAATTGAATTCATTCATTCATAGGTGTGATCATTCATTCACTAATTTGTCTATTCATACATTTCCTAATTTATTTATTCATTCATTCATTTACTCATGTATTTATTTACTAATTTATTCATTCATAGATGTGATCATAGATACAAAAGTGTACTTTTATTTGCAAGGTTTCATTCATTCATTAACTTATTCGTATATTTACTCATTCATTCATTCATTCATTCATTCATTCGTTCAGTCATTCATTCATTCATTCATTCATTCATTCATTCATTCATTCATTCATTCATTCATTCATTCATTCATTCATTCACTCATTCATGTGTTCATTTGTTCATTTATTCATTAATTCATCCATGTGTTCATTCATTCCTTTATTTATCTGTTTACTAATTCACTAATTTGTTCATTCATAAATGTACCAATTAATTGATTCATTCACTAATTCATTCACCTATTTATTCATTTACTAATTCATTCATTCATAGATGTGATCATAGATGTGATCAAACGTGTACTTTTGTTTGGCAAATATTCATTCATTCATTCATTTATTCACACATTTATTCATTCATTCATTCATTCATTCATTTGTTTACTCATTCTATTACTATTTATTGATTTATTCATCCATGTGTTCATTCATTCATTTATCTGTTTACTAATTCATTAATTTGTTCATTCATAAATTTACCAATTAATTGATTCATTCACTAATTCATTCATTTATTCATTAATTTACTAATTCATTCATTTACAAATTTATTTATTCATTCATTCATTCATTCACTTATTTATTAATTTACTAATTCATTCATTCATATATGTGATCAAATGTGTACTTTTGTTTGGCAAAGATTCATTCATTCATTTATTCACATATTAATTAATTAATTAATTCATTCATTCATTTATTCATTTGTTTACTCATTCATTCATTCATTCATTCATTCGTTGATTCATTCATTCGTCCATGTGTTTATTCATCTATTTATTGATTTATTCATTTATGTGTTCATTCATTCATTTATCTGTTCACTAATTCACTAATTTGTTCATTCATAAATTTACCAATTAATTTATTCACTAATTCATTCATTTATTTATTAATTTACTAATTCATACATTTACTACTTTATTTATTCATTCATTCATTCACTTATTTATTAATTTACTAATTCATTCATTCATAGATGTGATCATAGATGTGATCAAACGTGTACTTTTTATTTGGCAAAGATTCATTCATTCATTTATTCACATATTGATTCATTCATTCATTCATTCATTCATTCATTCATTCGTTGATTCATTCATTCGTCCATGTGTTCATTCATCTATTTATTGATTTATTTATTAATTTATCTGTTCACTAATTCACTATTTTGTTCATTCATAAACTTACCAATTAATTGATTCATTCACTAATTCATTCGTTTATTCATTCATTTACTAATTCATTCATTTATAGATGTAATCATTTATTCATTCACTAATTTGTCTATTCATACATTTACTAATTAATTAATTTATATTTTTTTGTTCATTCATTTGTTTACTTATCCATTCATTCATCCATTTGTTTATACATTTACTAATTCATTCATTCACTCATTCACACATCCATTTGTTTGTTAATTTGTTAGTTAGTTTGTTTATTCATTTGTTGATACATTTGCTAATTAATTAATTCATTTACTAATTCATTCATACATGTGATCATTTATTAATTCATTCATTCATTCACTAATTTGTTTGTACATTCATTTGTTCACTAATTCATTCATTCATACATCAATTTGTTTGTTCATTCATTTGTTCATACATTTCCTATTTCATTCATTCATTTATTCATTCGCTAATATGTTTGTTCATTCAATTAATTAATTCATTCATTCATTAATTCAATTATTTGCTTGTTCATTCATTACTTCATTTGTTCATTCATTTGTTGATACATTTACTAATTCATTCATTCATTTATTCATTCGCTAATATGTTTGTTCATTCAATTAATTAATTCATTAATTCATTAGTTCAATTATTTGCTTGTTCATTCATTACTTCATTTGTTCATTCATTTGTTGATACATTTACTAATTCATTCATTCATTCATTCATTCGTCAAGATTTTTATTTGAGATATTTATTTTATTTGTGCTTTTATTTGAGAAGAATGCATTAAATTGATCAGAAGTGACTGCAATTGCATGTATAATGGTACTAAATATTTGATATAATAATATTTGTCAAATATTTGACAGACAGTTTTTAACATTGAAGATGCTCGTGATTTTATTTTAGCGAACAATAAGACAAACTGCAGCTTTTTCATTGTGAAGCTGGGTTATCCGTCATGCTAATGAGGCACATTAAACTCAGATCGCTTGGAAGACCAGTTTTTTGCTCAGAGGTTTCTCTTTCAGGTCTCAGCCGCATTATATTTGAGTATCAACTTTTTCTTCTACATGTCTTTGAGCAGTAAACTCCTGAGTCAATAATAGTGATGCAGTAAGAGCTCAGATGAATGTGCTCAGATTACTGGATGAGATTGCTTTATGTTTATATTAGTGTCTCTAAATGCTAATATTTGCTAATTGACTATTTGCAAAGTCATTTTCACTTGGAATCTGATAGTAAATTTCTAAATGTACAGTTTTTATGTAGTCATTAAGCAGACGGCAAACAAATGAGGATAATAGAAGCACTTCAGGTCATTAGAGATCATATAAATGCCATTGAAGTCTAAGTTGGTTTAGCATGCATTTATGCATGTATGTATGTATGTACATATGTATGTATAAGTGTGTGTGTGTGTGTGTGTGTGTGTGTGTGTGTGTGTGTGTGTGTGTGTGTGTGTGTGTATGTGTGTATGTATGTATTTATTTACTTAATTCATTTATCAGACATTGAAGAAAACATTTATTCATTCATTCATTTGTATGTTAATTTATTTATTTATTTATTTATTCATTTATGTGTTCAATAATTTATTCATTCATTATTCATCTATTTGTTTTTTTTACTTATTGCTTTTATTTACTTATTCTATTTATCAGACTTAATGAGGAAAATATTAACTAATTAATTAATTAATTTATCCATTCATTCATTCATTCATTCATTCATTCATTAATTCATTTGTTTACGTATTCACTAGTTCATCCATTTATTTATTGCTTTTATTAGTTAATTAATTAATTAATTTATTTATTTATTTATTTATTTATTTATCAGACAATGAGGAAAACAATAATTGATTAATTTATTTATTCATTAATTCATCCATTTATTTATTTATTTTTTTATTTTTTATTTAATGCACATATTTTTTTTTATTAATTTATCATGCATTTAAATAAATACATAAACAAATAAATGAATGAGTGAATAAATAAATAAATAAATAAACAAATGAATGAATAAATTAATGTTTTCCTATTTATTGCTTTTATTTATTTATCAGACAATAAGGAAAGCATTAATTCATTAATTCATTTATTCATTCATTTATTTATTTATTTATTTATTGTCATTCGTTAATTTATTTATTCATTCATTCATTCGTTTATCCATTCATTCATTCATTCATTCATTCATTCATTTGTTTGTTTATTCATTCATTCATTTTCTTGTCAGCTTTGTCCCTTGCGGGGTCGCCACAGCGGAATGAACCGCCAACTTATCCAGCACGATTTTTACGCAGCGGATGCCCTTCCAGCCGCAACCCATCTCTGGGAACTTCCACACACACATTCACACTCATACACTATGGACAATTTAGCTTACCCAATTCACCTGTACTGCATGTCTTTGGACTGTGGGGGAAACCGGAGCACCCGGAGGAAACCCACGCGAACGCAGGGAGAACATGCAAACTCCACACAGAAACGCCAACTGACCCAGCCCAGCCGAGGTTCGAACCTGCGACCCAGCGACGTTCTTGCTGTGAGGCAACAGCACTACCTACTGCGCCACTGCGTTGCCCTTGTTCGTTTATTTGTTTATTTATTTATTGCTTTTATTTTTATTTATTTATTTATTATTGTTTTTATTTTTCAGGTTTTTTATATTTACTTATAAATCAGACAAACAGGAAAAAAACAATACCGGTGTAACCAGTAAGTAACTAAACGTGGGAATTTGATGTGCAATAAAAATCCTGACAGTGCACTCAATGATTTTAGTTTTACATTGAAATGAAATAAAATTATTGTAAAATGTTTCACCTGAGGCATCGATTACCTGTTAGAACGATCGCCTCACAGCAAGAAGGTTGCTGGTTCGAGCCCCGGCTGGGTCAGTTGGCATTTCTGTGTGGAGTTTGCATGTTCTCCCCGTGTTGGCGTGGGTTTCCTCCGGGTGCTCCGGTTTCCCCCACAGTCCAAACACATGCGCTATAGGGGAACTGATGAACTAAATTGGCCATAGTGTATGAGTGTGAATGTAAGAGTGTATGGGTGTTTCCCAGTGATGGGTTGCAGCTGGAAGGGCATCTGCTGCGTAAAATATATGCTGCAATAGTTGGAGGTTCATTACGCTGTGGCGAACCCAGATTAATAAAGGGACTAAGCCGAAGGAAAATGAATGAATGAATGAATGAATGAATGAATGAATGAATGAATGTTTCACCTGAAAATTCAGTATCGCTACTTTATAATTCCACATTTATTCCGTGTTTTTAAATGCGCTACACAAGTAACAAACAAACAAATACTTTTATAAACAGTGTGTAACTTGCTGCTTCTTTGTAGTTATTTGTCAAATCGACTAGCAATTTCTGTGTTTACAACTTCAGAAAATGCCGTTTTGCTGTCTTGGATGCATGTGAGATTACTGGAGTGTGTTTCTCTGAAGAATCCGGAGACTTTGACTAATCAGTTCACACATTAATGAGCTCATTTGTGATTTTATCTTTACTGCGGCTTTATCACAGTAATGCTGCCGGTTTGATGTAGAAACCAGTTATTTCAGACCTTTACTCAAACACACACACACACACACACACACACACACACACACACACACACACACACACACACACACACACACACACACACACACACACACACACACACACACACTTCATCTCTCTTTTCATATTTCACTTTTTCATCACTCCTCCCCAATCCGTAGGTCCAGATGGAGCTGAAGTGTGTGTGTGTGTGTGTGTGTCTGCGTGTGTGTGTGTCTGCGTGTGCGTGTGTGTGTGTGTTAGATGAGTCTATTGGCCATTGGCAGCGAGACCTCAGGTGCTAGGAGAGGTTTGAGAGGTGAAAGGTGTGTGTGTATATGTGAGTGTGTGTGTGTGTGTGTGTGTGTGTGTGTGTGTGTGTGTGTGTGTGTGTGTGTGTGTGTGGGAATGTGTGGGCAGTAGCTGATAAGCGGAAAGATTCAGAGTAATAAATTACAGTGAGAGTTACAGAGAGTCTGATAAATTATGGATGTGTGTGTGTGTGTGTGTGTGTGTGTGTGTGTGTGTGTGTGTGTGTGTGTGTGTGTGTGTGTGTGTGTGTGTGTGTGTGTGTGTGTGTGTGTGTGTGTGTGTGTTCGCACTCAGATAAACTCATTATGTCTCACCTGAGCAGGCTCTCGAAGTGAAGGACTGGAGACAGGAAATGATGTCAAATGTGTTTCCTGTAGGGCTGAATGTGATGAGATGTTTGGTCAAGGATGTGTTTAAGTCATAATTATATTACATTAATATACGTGCTTTTGTTTAGAGTATCATATTCATGACAAGCACATCTAACTACTCAGATGCTCTCTTGTCCTGTCTGGTATCTCAATTTGGTGCATAATTGTTTTTAGTTACTTTAGAAACTCATTCATTCATTCATTCATTCATTCATTCATTCATTCATTCATTCATTCATTCATTCATTCATTCATTCATTCATTCATTCATTCACCAATTAATTCAGTTTCATTCATCAGTTCATTCATTCATTCATTCATTCACCAATTCACCAATTAATTAATAGTTTCTTTGATCAGTTCATTCATTCACCAATTAATTCAGTTTCATTCATCAGTTCATTCATTTGTTCATTCATTCACCAATTAATTCATGGTTTTATTGATCAGTTCATTCATTCATATATTCACCAATTAATTCAGTTTCATTCATCAGTTCATTCATTCATTCATTTATTCACCAATTAATTCATAGTTTCATTGATCAGTTTATTCATTCATTCATCATTTAATTCAGTTTCATTAATCAGTTCATTCATTCATTCATGCATTCATTCAGTCACCAATTAATTCATGGTTTCATTGATCAGTTCATTAATTTATTCACCAATTAATTCATGGTTTCATTGATGAGTTTATTCATTCATTCATTCACCAATTAATTCATAGTTTCATTGATCAGTTTATTTATTCATTTATTCATTCACCACTTAATTTATAGTTTCATTCATCAGTTTATTCATTCATTCATTCATTCATTTATTCATTCACCAATTCATAGTTTAATTCATCAGTTTATTTATTCAATAAATCATTCACCAATTAATTCATAGTTTCATTCATCATTTTATTTATTCATTCATTCACCAACTAATTCATAGTTTCATTCATCAGTTTATTTATGTATTCATTCACCAATTATTCCATTGTTTCATTATTCAGTTCATTCATTCATTCATTTTTATTTACAATTTATTAATTTATTAATTCGTTATTTACTAATTAATTATTCATCAATTAATTTGTTAGTTAATTCTGTAATTTATTTACAAATTCATTCATCAATTTGTTCATTCATCAGTTCATTTTGTTAGTTCATTCATTCACTTACCTATTCATTAATTAGCTCAAATCATTTATTCATTCATGTATTCATTTGTTCGTTCGTTCATTCATTAATTATTTCTTTATAGATCCATTTACCAATTAATTCATAGTTTCATTCATCAGTTCATTTTTTATTTATTCATTCATTCATTTAGTCCTTCACCAATTCATTCATTGATTCACTCACTCATTCATTTATTCATTTATTAGTTTATTTACAAATTTATTCATTTATTAATTCATTTAATGAATTAGTAATGAATGAAGGAATGGCATAGTAAATGGATGAATAAACTGATTAATGAACTAGGAAACTAATGAATGAATGAATCAATCAATCAATCAATAAACATAAATAAATAAACATATGAATAAAAAATGACAAAATTTAATTAGCTCAATTCATTCATTCATTTATTCATTCATTCAAATGTTTATATAATTCATTTGTTTGTTCAATTGTTCATCACGTTTTAACATTTTTTTATTCATCCATTCATTCATTTTTTCATTCATTCAGTTTTATTCATTTATTTGTCCGTCCAAATTATTCCAAAGTAAAATATGATAACAAAAGTTTGCTTAAAGACCTTAAATGATGTAATGGTATGAATGTTATCAGGTAAATTATTTCAATCTATTGGACCCTTAAACATAAAAGCTCATTTCATTTGTTTGTTCATTCAGTCATTTAACCGTTCATTAATTAGCTCAATTTGTTCATTCATTCGTTCATGTGCTCATTTGTTCGTTTAATGACCCATTGTTTAATTAGCTCCATTCATTCATTCATTTATTCATTCATTCATATGTTTATATCATTCATTTGTTTGTTCAATTGTTCATCACGTTTTAACATTTTTTTATTCATCCATTCATTCATTTTTTCATTCATTCAGTTATGAGTTTTATTCATTTATTTGTCCGTTCGTACATTCATTCAGTTATTTGTAAATGTATTCATTTTTCATTCGTATGTTTATTTATTTATGTTTATTGATTGATTGATTGATTCATTCATTCATTCATTCTTTGGTTTATTTGCTCGATCACTGGTTCAATCATTAGTTTCCTAGTTCATTAATCCGTTTATTCATCCATTTACTATGTCATTCCTTCATTCATTACTAGTTCATTAAATAATTAATTCATTTATTTGTTTATTCATTCAACCATGCATTCATTCGTTCATTTAATAGTTCTTTTATTCATTCATGCATTCATTCATACATTTGTTCATTTTTTTCTATTCATTCATTTATTACTTAAACCATACATTAATTTATTCATTCAATAGTTCATTCATTCATTCATTCATTCATTCATTCATTCATTCATTCATTCATATATTATTTAATAGTTCATCCATTCCTTCATTCATTCATTCCTTCATTCAGTTTTTAGTTATTTAGCTGAGATGTGTGGTCTTCATGATGTTCAGCTGTCAGTGTTCACTTTGAGCATCTCCAGAAAGAGCGGCAGTTTCTGCATCAGCGTTTGATGAAGCTATTGCTGTGTGTGTGTGTGTGTGTGTGTGTGTGTGTTTGTGTGTTCGGCAGTGGGCGATTCAATAAAGCAGAAACAATGTAAAGACACAAGTTAATTACTGTCGTTATTAACTGTAGATTGGTGTATTGTCATTAGGTTTAGAAATGTAAAACGCCTCTGCTGTGTGCAAACATCACATTTATGTTACCTTTGTGAATGAGGCATTGTGGGAAATGTGTGACAGGGGCAGAATGAATGTCTGATGCTGTTTTTATTGAAAACACTCATGTAGGGCTGTGCAATGTGATGATATATATGTATCGTATGGACAAAATTAAAAGTCTGTCGTTTCATATTATGCTCTATCATTTATTTTTTGGTGTCACAAAATACATGATTTACGATAATACTTAATTTAATACATAATTTATATGAGCACAGAATTATTACAGGGATGCCGACAGGAATAACAGCATTGTGTCACGATCACCAGCGATCTAGCATTTGCATATCGCTGGAGAACTACAAATCTGCCACTTTAATGAACTACAGATCCCATCACGCACTTCACTCACACACCTGGCCCAGATTTCTCCTGATTACAAACACACACATCCGAAGCTGTTCAGGACTAATCAAATGGACTGTAAAGACAGCCCACACACACAAAAAAACACACACACACACATTGTTGCTGAGTCTTCGATACTGTAAACATTTCCTAGCATTTTTCCTTGTCTTGCCTTTAGTGTTTTTTGGTAGTGGTGTGCAAAGTGAGGCTTCATGAAACACTGAAACAGTCGAAGCAAATGTGTCGAAGCTTCGAAACGTTTCAAAACCCCCCTCTACAGTGACACCTAGCGGTCATTTTTTATGTATTGCACTGGAACAGCTTCAGCAAAGATCAGTTGAGCAAACTGAGGTATTAAAACCCACTTTGGAAGCTTGAACTTTCAAGGCCAGTGCAGTAGTGGAGCGGTTAGGGTTCCTGACTTCCGTGCGGGAGTTGTGGGTTCGAATCCAGGCTAACACAGCCGTTTTGAAATGCTTTAATATCAGTTTGAATTGCTCTGTTCTTGTATCGTTTTGTTTCAACATTGGTCTGACATCCGAATAAACACTTTGTGAATAAATATGTTTTGTTTTGGTCATAAAACAGGGTTGTTGCTAGATCAGACACAGTTGTGGCCAGAAGTTAACAAGAATTATTTATATTATTCATTAAATTTCCCATTTATTGTATTTTATTAATGTCTACCCAAAACCTAAACCCAACCATCACACAGTACTGTAAAATATTAATTATTGTTTTACAGTGTTACTAAAATGATGTTAAATTTATAGCGTATCAGCGGCTGTATCCTCTCTAGACTACACCATAAAACAGTAACATGATTAAAATACATAAAATCAGGATTTCGGAGTATTTGTACAAGTCGGGATTCGAACCCAAAAGTCATTTGAAGCACAGTAACGTGCACATGCACGGTTCACTAGGCCATATGAGACAGAAGTGATGTCTGACCCTGTCAGTCAAATGCAGATTCGCCAGGTCTCGAAACACTTCTGAACTGATCGATGCTTTGAATCGCTTTAGTCACGTGACCAGGTGTTTCGAAACACTTCAGTCACGTGACCTGGGTGTTTCGGATCATGCTTCGGTGCAGTGTTTCGAAACACTTGCGCTTCCGAATATCTCGACACTGTGTCGAAACGTCAGTTTCACGTCAGACATCCCTATTTTTTGGACCCTTCTTTGTTTTACAGTTGTGCTGTTTTGCCGCCTGTCCTGACCATTCGCCTGTATTTTTTTGGATTATTATTTTGGATTACCCATGTTGTACCGTTTGCAACTGACCAACTCATTCATGTAGTGATACAACAATAGGAATATAAACAAATTACTCAATTACTGTAGTTTTTTTTTACATATAAGGTATGTCCCATTACACCATAGATGTGAAATCCAAGGTATTCAAAAATTTATGTTTATTGTATTTCATCCGGTCCTACACCCACCCACCTTCCGAGCTGGGATAGAACCTGTGATTTCTGGATGGGAGGTTATGAGAATGAGGCTTTTGAGCTGCACACGCCGGCTGGCCTGAATTACTATACTACAATATGCAGTGGCATTCTTTAAAAATAGTTGTAAATAATACACTAATGCACTTTAGTATGGTTCAAAAGATTTTTTCTATATATTACAATTGCATTTTAGTTGAATTACTGGTGCGTGGGACCAGTGCAGTGCTTCAAAACAGTAGAAATGTATGTAATGGACGCCTAATCTCTCACTATACACTTTACTAACCCACGGGGATGTTTAAACCTTTGCATCAAAATTCGAAGCAGTCACGTGGGTATAGGTGAAAATGAAGCTTCGGATGTCACTGATCACGTGATTGTAGCAAAACGAATCAAGCTCCGGTACACTACTTCACTGTGAGTGTCATGTTTTTGATTCATGTTTCGAAGCCTTGGTGCACAACGTCACATTACTATGTTTTACTGTTGTGTTGTTTTGCCACCTGTCCTGACCATTCACCTGTATTTTAGTGGTGGGCAAAGCGAGGCTTCATGAAACACTGAGGCCCTATTTTAACGATCTAGGCGCAAAGTCCAAAGCGCAGGGCGCAAAAGCATCAAGGGCGTGTCTGAATCCACTTTTGCTATTTTAAGGACGGAAAATTCCGCTTTGTGCCGCGGTGCATGGTCTAACAGGGTTGAGCTTATTCTCTTAATGAGTTATAGGTGTGTTTTGAGAATAAACCAATCAGAGTCTCATCTCACATTCCCTTTAAGAGTCAGTTGCGTCGCACCATAGCGCATTTGCTATTTACATGGCGGACTTTGTAAGTGTAAAAACTGAACGCTTCACTAGTGAGAAAACAGTCAAACATCTGCAGTGTGAGAATGAGAGATGAGCCTCCTCATTCTTTACTTTCACTTTCACTCTCGTGGATATGGAAATGTGTTGTACACACAGACATCCATTAGCCTATACATAATTAATTTAGTTTGTTAAGCGCAAAGATTTGTTTCAAAACTATTTCTAAATTCAGTTCTAATTTTCAGCAAACGAATAAATGAACAATAATAATGAAGTGTGGTCAAACAACTGAGTTATATCCAAATACACATGCTATGCCCCATATGGTCTAAAAGCTGACAGGTGAGCAAATCTAAGCTTGTTTTTAATAAAACAAATATAAATATGCATATAATAAATAATACGGCTAATAATAATAACATTATACAAAAGCAATTGGTCATGAATAAACTGAAAAAGCCCCCTGAGATGAAGAAGGCATGAAGGCAGCGGTGTTTATATTGATGTAGGCTAGAAAATAATCATTTTTGTAATATTTTAATCCTTTAATTCTTTTTTATTTGTAAAGATATTTGCGTATTGCTCTACATCCTGTGTGTATTCAGCAATGTTTAAGCGAGGCGCACAACTAACGCGCTCTGCGCTGGACTTTAGACCTCCTCTAGCTGGTCTATTAAACAGTCTATTCTAGTTTCTCTAAATAGCAATGCGCCAGCAATGCGCCTCAACACACCTCCTTTTTTAGACCAGAACGCCTATGGGTGCACATATGAGCGCAAATGCATTTGCTATTTAAACAGCATGGTGCAAAACGTCAAAACGACACTTGCGTCCAGCTGAAACTAGCAAACAACAATTGCGTCATGCCTTGCGCCGCATTGCGCCGGGTGTATGATAGGGCCCTGAAACAGTCGAAGCAAATGTGTCGAAGCTTCGAAACGTGTCGAAACCAGTCTCTACAGTGACACCTAGTGGTCATTTTGTATGCAGTGCTCTGGAACAGCTTCAGCAAAGACACAGTTAAGCAAATTGAGGTAAACCCCACGTTGAAGAGTTGAGGTTTCAAGCGATTTAGTGGAGCGGTGAGAGTTCCAGACTAGCATGCAGAGATAATGGGTTTAAATCCAGCGTAATGCAGCTAGATTTTTTATTAGCTTTTGCTTGGTTTTTAAATGCTCTGTTCTTGTAAAGTGTTTTGTCATTGATCTGACAGCCGAACAAACTCTTGCTTTGGTCATTAAAGATTGACATTGTTAAAATACATCAAGTCATAATTTAAGAGTATTTGTAAATCCCCTTAGTCACATGACCTGGGTTGTTTAGATCATGCTTTGGTGCAGTGTTTCAAAACACTTGCGCTTCGGGATCGCAACACTTTGTTTCATGTCAGCCATCTCCACTGTATTTCTGGGTTACTCTTTTGGATTACTCATGTTGTACCGTTTGCTCCTGTTGATCTCTTTGCCAAAATAAAACTGCATCTGGAACTTCAGCTCTGTTGCAACCTGACACTCATTACACATTGAGAGAAACTTCAAGAATCTTGAAAATTCAGTGTTTACATTTAGCATTTTACTTACTATTTTTCGTATTTATTTATTGTAATCGTTTGTTTTTAAAGTGTTTTACATTTTATTCATATTTATTTAATATTTCTACATGTTTAATGTAACGTTTGCCTTGACGTTCTAAAGAAAGAGAGGAATATGGTCACATATGAATGAGGAGATTTTTGAGTATATACTTTAAATGCAAAAACAAAATAGTGCTTTACACTTTACATGCGCTCAATGTATATATGAGCATTATCACACGAGTAGCAGTGCGATATGTCTGTATACCGGCGCTGGTGACGGCTAATAATAATATTGACCTTAAAACAATTAAAAACTGCTTCTATTCTAGCCGAAATAAAACAAATAAGACTTTCTCAAGAAGAAAAAATATTATAGGAAATACTGTGAAAAATTCCTGAATCTGTTAAACATCATTTGGGAAAATTAAAATATTATAATTATAAAATGTATAATAATAATAATAATAATAATAAATAATAAAAATGATTAGGACTATTAAATGAATTTACTGAAATGGTGCTCTATCATGATAACTTCCAGCCTGATCTCACGAGGAAACGTAAGTATTTTACGTTTTGTCAGTTTAGTGGCTAATTAGTACGAATTCGTAGGAGTTCAGTCGTACGAAAATGTACGATTTTAAAAAGGAGGCGTGGCACCCAACCCCGCCCCTAAACCCAACCGTCATTGGGTGATGAGCAAATCGTATTAATATGTACAAATTAGATCAAACGAATTCATACGAATTAGTCACTAATCAAAATGTTACGAATTGCCGTGAGATTGCGTTGTAACTTCGTATAACTTTGACTTTGTTTATCATGATATGAGATTTTTGATGCTACACGTGTGATTATGAATCACATTCAATGAAATTAAATATGGGATTTTGTGTGTTTTTTTCTGCAGATCTGGAGGAAAGAGCCGGTACATCTTGGGGGAATGGAGTCCGGGCCACAAAGGTGAGGAATACTTGTGTAGAAATGCTTTGGGTTTGTTTTTTAAATTGGTAATGACAATATAAGATTGATGCTACACTGACAATATGATTCTGTCACGAGTCTGGTCTGTCTGTGTTGTGTTCATGTAGTTGTTGTGTCATGTGATGTCCCATGTGTTTGTTCCATGTGCTTCTGTGTTTGTCATGTGAATCCTTTGTTCAGTTTTCCCGCCATTCGTTAGTTTCAGTAGTTCCACCTGTGTCAAACCCCTGTTTGTAATCTGTTCAATCATGTCTTGTGCATTTACACCCCTGAGTTTGTTTAGTTCTTTGTCTGGTATTGCATTGTCACAACTTCCCCGGCCTGCTTGTGTTCTGATGTTCCAGTGCCTGTTGTGAGTTTTTTTTATTTTTGGTAAATAAATATGTGTTTTTATTTAAAATAACCTGAGATCCGTGCATTTGTGAGTGAGCCTACTGTGACAAATTCATTGGATTTACTCACTGGATTTCTTTTTAAGTTAAGTGGTTTCAAACAATTGATATGGGCTGAGTTTACATTATTACATTTCATTTGTTCAAGTTCAGCCCATAAAAAATGTTTGCAACCACTTACCTTAAAAAAAAAATTGAGCAAATCCAATGCATCTTTATTTCAGTGTATGGTTCTAGACACTAATGAGCTGTCTTTACTGTAGAGTGCCTAGAAGGGCAGCTGACTTGTAAAACCACACCATAAATTAAAGGGAGAAATGCTGTTAGATCAGGGAATTTCAATAAATATAAAGTTAGTAATGAGTAATTGATTCCTTTGCAATTTTAATATTTACAATGATGTGTATTATTATTATTGTTATTTATTTAATATCAATTTGTAATTTAAAAGAAATACAAATATTTATTTAAAAAAAAAAAGTTAAATAAAAGATAATCTGATTTCTTTTTTTTTTAAAGTATGTATTCTAAATTACTGTTTTATTAATAATTATTATTTACTGTCAATTCATAACTTAAATGGGTTTCTTCATCCACATATGACCAATAAAATAACGTGTTTGAAAATAATCAGAATATTTGTATTTCAATTTATAAGATGAATAAGATTTTTAACATAAGAAAAATTATAATAAAAAAAAATTGTTTGCTCTAGGAAGTGTGTGTGTGTGTGTGTGTGTGTGTGTGTGTGTGTGTGTGTGTGTGTGTGTGTGTGTGTGTGTGTGTGTGTGTGTGTGCGCTACTGTCCTCTGGTCAGCTGGTGTGGTCTAGAGGTCAAAGGTCACAGTGATCAGCTCTTGTCTGCCATCAGCACATTTAACACTCCGAGGTCAATGAAGGATGTGCTTACAGAGTGCTTTCTCTCTCTCTCTCTCTCACACACACACACACACACCATGCAAATGAGTGTAATTTTGTTTGTCACATAAACCTATATATATATATATATATATATATATATATACACACACAGATATGGAGAATATTACATAAAAATATAAATATTAATAATATATACAATAAAAATAAAAGCATATATTTCATTCTTAATGTATGGGTTTTCTTTGTTGTTTTCGGTAGCAGTTTTATTATATTTATCAAGTCATTATGAAGCATGCTAGGTTGTGTTTTCTAAATATTACTTGTGTCTGTATGTGTTTGTTGTGTCGTGATGCTACTGCCCTAATTTAACTAAACTAAAACTTTAACTAAACTAAAATCTTAAACTAAACTAAAATCTTAAACCGAACTAATCTAAAACTCTAAACTTAAACTGAACTTAAACTAACCTAAACTTAAACCAAACTAAAACTAAACTAAAATCTTAAACTAACCTAAACTTAAAAGTAAACCTAAACTAAACTCAAACCTATTTATTTATTTATTTATTTATGGTGTGATTCTTACTTGCCATTTTTTAATTAGATTTTATTTCATTTTTATCTTATCTTTAATACATTTAATTAGATTTCTAGTTTAAATGAATTTAATTAAATTAGATTTTTATTTGAAATTTTATTTAATAGTCTGACACGCACATGTATATCATTCACTGTCTTTATTGTGCCATTAATAATCTAGATTTTTATATCTACTTTTGAATAATATAATAAAATTTAATATAATATGTAACAATGTTGTATTTTACAGTTATTAATAGGGTATTTAATTTCATTAGATTAAGATTACATTTAATATGTATATATATTTTTTAAATTCATCTTTAGGCATAATATAACAATTTAAGCATACTTATTTAGTAATTTATATACAAAATGTAATTGTTAGTTTAATTTATTTGTTTTAATTTATTAAAATAATTGTTTTCCATTTATGTATGTATTCTCATTTATCAATGCATTGTCAATATTATTAATTACACTTTTGAATTATAATAATTTATATTAAATTAATAGCGTTGACCTTTGACCTTTGCAGAATTACGCTGACGGCTCTCAGTACAGTCACATGACCGGTCGGGACCTGGGGTCACATGACAGCATCTCTCCACCCTATTCTAATGCCAGGCTAGCAGGTAAGAGTTCTGCCGCCGAGCATCATGGGATATGTAGTTCTTCTGAGCACCGTTGCATTGGCTGTCAATTGGAATGAATAGAGCGATTCATTTGGTTGACTCAATTCATCTAAACAACTCATTTGAACAAAGCAGTCCTGCTGGAATCGATATTCAGTGAGCAGAAAATAAATGTTCGATGAGTTTTGTTTGTCAGTGGAGTGTTTGATTATGAATAGTCTCTGATGTTGGTTTTATTGTGCACTGAATCACAGCATTTTTGTTCATTTAGCCATAATGTGATAGTTAATTTCCTTCAGACTCATTAGGCTTGGTTTTATCCATCAAAACTGTCTCTTTCGTAAACACAGAGGATATAACTTTAGAAAGCTGGATGCTAATGAGTGGGAGGGGCATAATGTTCTAGAGAGAGCTTGATTGGATAGAATTTGCATACGCCTCTGAGTGCATGCTGATGTCATCGGTTGTGTATGCAGAGAGAGCGGCCTTTTTAAAGGTGTTTCTCTGTAGTTTTTTGTCCTCTTTGAGTTGTAGTTCCTCTTGTTTCTTTTCTGTGGAGCTCTGAGCGGATGATGAATCAGTCTCCAGGAAAAAGTAGTGTTGTTTGAGTTGTGGTCGTAAAATGATCTTTAAAATATTTATTTAAAATGTGTTCATAGTTGCAATTTTTATTTATGTTTAAAACAAATTTGAATAGAAGATGCATCGTGGTTTTACTGACACACCTCAAACGTAAACTTAAAAAGGCAATTTAAAAAAAAATATATATAATATTAAGTAATATTTAAAAATAAATAATATTTATTAAATATTTATGTTATTATTTATGGTTAATATTACTTTTTTCATATTAAATATTAAATAATATTATGTAATTGTAAATGCAATTAAATAATTGCTTATTTATTTTTATAATTTACAATTTTTTTATAATTATTTTTAGTTTTATTTTAATTAATTATTAATAGATTGAAATAAATATTGAAATAAGGGATGTTTCCCAGTACTGGGTTGCAGGTGGAAGGGCTTCCGCGGTGTAAAACATATGCTGGAATAGTTGGTGGTTCATTCCACTGTGGCGACCCCTGACTAATAAAGGACTAAGCCGAAAAGAAAATGAATGAATAATTTAAATATATTAATTAATTATTCAAACAATTTTATTTTATACTTTATTTTTTTCATTCATTCATTCATTTATTTTCTTTTCGGCTTAGTCCCTTTATTATTCCGGGGTTGCCACAACGGAATGAACTGCCAACTTATCCAGCACATGTTTTACGCAGCGGATGCCTTTCCAGCTGCAACCCATCTCTAGGAAACAACCATACACACTCATTCACACTCATACACTTAGTGCCTACCCAATTTAGCCTACCCAATTCCCTTATACAGCATGTGTTTGGACTGTGGGGGAAACCGGAGCACCTGGAGGAATCCCACACGAACGCAGGGAGAACAAGCAAACTCCACACAGAAACGCCAACTGACCCAGCCAAGGCTCGAGCTGGCGACCTACTTGCTGTGAGACGACAGCACTACCTACTGCGCCACTGCTTCGCCTACTTTATTTTTATTTAATATTTAATATTTTATTTTATTTTATTAAATAAAGACTCTGGTAACTTCATTCAAAACACACGGAAAACACATTACTATCATTCATAATAGGGGTGGTCATAAATCTCACAGTTCGCATCACATCATGGTTTATGAGTCGCAGATCGATCAATTTTTGCATCAGCAAAAAGAGGAAAAGACAATTGTAATTGGCTTTCCATTTATTACAGCAGTAGCATACTGCAACATGCTTTTAGTTTTAACAAACTTTTTTTTTTAGTTAAACAAAAATATTTTTTATTTTATTTTATTCCACACACGCATTTAATTTTAACCAATAGGACAAAAAAACTAAAGTTTCATGCTTTTTTTTTTCAGCCTTCTTATTTCTTTTTTTTTTTTTAATATTATTTTTATATTATGCTATTTTAAATAGCATTAAATGATTATTTATTTACATATATTTTTTTTCTTTTGAAATATTCTTTTAAGTAGTTATAAACAGCATTAAGTAATTATTTTATTACAAAATCTTTCATTTATTACATCTTTCATCTGTGTATTTAACAGCAAATTATTCATTGCAAAATGCCTTGCACATTTAAACAATGGTTTGAGTCCCGGCTGGGTCAGTTGGTGTTTCTGTGTGGAGTTTGCATGTTCTCCCCGTGTTGGCGTGGGTTTCCTCCAGGTGCTCCGGTTTCCCCCACAGTCCAAACACATGCTGTACAGGTAAATTGAATAAGCTAAATTGCCCGTAGTGCATGTGAGGGTGTGCAAGAGTGTGTGGGTGTTTTGCAGTGTTTGGTTTCAGCTGGAAAGGCATCCGCTGCGTAAAACATATGCTGGATAATTTGGCGGTTCATTCCGCTGTGGCGATCCCTGATTAATAAAGTGACTAAGCCGAAAAGAAAATGAATGAATGAATGGATGAACTATTTACATTATATATGTGTATATATATACCGTTTTATTTGTTTACATTTAAACATTTTATTTATTTGGATGTTCATATTTTATTTACAGAACTATTTGTATTTAAAAAAAATGAAAAAATTACACCTTAGGTACACCTTACTAGTACCGGGTTGGACCCCCTTTCGCCTTCAGAACTCTCTTAATCCTTCATGGCAGAGATTCAACAAGATACTGGAAATATTCCTCAGAGATTTTGCTCCATATTGACATGATAGCATCACACAGTTGCTGCAGATTTGTCAGCTGCACATCCATGATGCCAATCTCCCGTTTCACCACATCCCAAAGGTGCTTTAATGGATTGAGCTCTGGTGACTGTGGAGGCCATTTGAGTACAGTGAACTCATTGACATGTTCTAGAAATCAGTCTGAGATGATTGGCGCTTTATGACATGGTGCGTTATCCTGCTGGAAGTAGCCATCAGAAGATGGAGACACTGTGGTCATAAAGGGATGGACATGGTCAACCATGCCACGTTCAAAGTCACTTAAATCCCCTTTCTTCCCCATTCTGATGCTCGCTTTGAACTGCAGCAGATCGTCTTGACCATGTCTTCATGCCTAAATGCAGTGAGTTGCTGACATGTGGTTGGCTGATTAGAAATTTGTGTTAACAAGCAGTTGCACAGCTGTACCTAGTAAAGTGGCCGGTGAGTGTCTATTGTATTCATATTTCTAAAATATATTTATTAGTTGCTAATTTTTCCTACAGATTATATCTTTGACTTTTAAATCAATCTGTTCTGGATTAATTTTGGAGAGATGGAATTATATTTTATTTCTTTACTCATTCTTGCAAGTGGAAATAATTATTTAAAATGATTTACAATGACCTGTGAGAGACGTGCATGCTGAGCGCAGTGCGTGTGTGTGTGTGTGTGTGTGTGTGTGTGTGTGTGTGTGGTAATGGACGCAATCAAAACATTGGCTGAAGTCTATAATAACAGCGAGGTGTTTAATAAAGACTAATCACAGTGGAATACACTCTCTTTTAGGATGTTTGCTGGCGATGGAGGGTGTGTGTGTGTGAGCAGGTGCAGTCCACACACACACACGCGCACACACACTGCTGTCATGTACCTGCTAAATGAAGCACACAGAAGTTCCAGACTGTAAGCAGGTTTGGTGTGAGTTAAGAAGCTCTCGCTCGCCTCTTGTTGTCTCCTGCAAGCAGTTTTCCCCACACAAATACTTTATTGCTGTTTATTCAGCAAGCTCTTCTCTTTTTCCCCGCCGGCCTGCACTATTTTATGCATATGGAGAAGTTTGTTTGAAAAGTGCTGACCTCTGTGATTGCTGGTAATTTATTAGAGGACTGATTTTGAAATGATGTGTGGAATAGTAATAAGAGAGAAAAGAGAAAGATAAGGAGTGTGTTTCGCTTTCTGAGCAACATTACACCTGCGTGTGTGTGTGTGTGTGTGTGTGTGTGTGTGTGTGTGTGTGTGTGTGTGTGTGTGTGTGTGTGTGTGTGTGTGTGTGTGTGTGTGTGAATGAGTCTGTATGGGTGTTTTCTAATACTGGGTTGTGGCTGGAATATAACATTAGACTGTGTGTGTATGTATTCATGCGTATAGTTTGTGTGTGTGTGTGTGTAATGTTTACACATTGTCTGTGTAAATTGTGTGTGTTTGTGTAGAGTATGCCTGTGTGTATAGCTTGTGTGTGTGTGTATAGTGTCTACACATTGTCTGTGTAAATTGTGTGTGTGTGTGTGTGTGTGTAGAATGTGTGTGTGTGTAATGTCTACACATTGTCTATGTAAATTGTGTGTGTTTGTGTAGAGTATGCCTGTGTGTATAGCTTGTGTGTGTCTGTGTATAGTGTCTACACATTGTCTGTGTAAATTGTGTGTGTGTGTAGAATACGTGTGTGTGTAGGTGTGTGTGTGTGTGTGTGTGTGTGTGTGTAGTGTCTACACATTGTCTGTGTAAATTGTGTGTTTGTGTAGAATACGTGTGTGTGTGTGTGTGTGTGTGTGTGTGTGTGTGTGTGTGTGTGTGTGTGTGTGTACACAAACACACACAATTTACACGGACAATGTGTAGACACTAGAGTATGCCTGTGTGTATAGCTTGTGTGTGTATAGTGTCTACACATTGTCTGTGTAAATTGTGTGTGTTTGTGTAGAATACGTGTGTGTGTGTGTGTAAATTGTGTGTGTTTGTGTAGAGTATGCCTGTGTGTATAGTGTCTATGCAGTGTCTGTGTAAAGTGGGTGTAGTCTTTGTGTTTGTGTGTGTGTGCGCGTGTGTGTGTGTGTGTGTGTGTGTGTGTGTGTGTGTGTGTGTGTGTGTGTGTGTATGGTGTTTATACTGTCTCTGTGTAATGTGTGTGTAGTCTTTGTGTGTGTGTAGAGTATTTACAAATTATCTGTGTAAAGTGTGTGTGTGTGTGTAGTGTTTACACAGTGTCTGTGTAATGTGTGTGTGTGTGTGTGTGTGTGTGTGTAGTGTATGTATATAGTGTGTTAGTGTGCATAATGACTTTTAAGTGCACTATGTTCCTCTTCCGTGTGTGTGTGTGAGCGTGCGCGGTATTGTCAGCAGGTGTTAATGAGATCAGTGGAGGTGCAGAAGAGCTGTGAGGGTCACCGGACCCCCGAAACCTCCAGCACTGCATTGACCGTCACTCTCACCATCTGTGTGAGTGTGTGTGTGAGAGTGAGTGTGTTGATATTAACACAGACATTCTTTAAACACACACACACACACACACACACACACACACGTGTCTGACGGTGAGGTGTGTATGGTGTGTTCCCGCTGTCAGCATCACAGGGGATCTTTAGGTGTAAATTGACCATGAGCTCAAATCTAAAGAGATCCGTCAGAAACACAGCTGAACTCACACACACACACACACACACAGACACACACACACACACACAGACACACACACACATACATACATTTTTAATGAATTATTGTTATTTAATTAATCTCTACTTTGGGCAGTGCGATGGCGCAGTGGGTAGCCTGCCTCAGCTGGGTCAGTTGGCGTTTCTGTGTGGAGTTTGCATGTTCTCCCCGTGTTGGCGTGGGTTTCCTCCGGGTGCTCCGGTTTCCCCCACAGTCCAAACACATGCGCTATAGGGGAATTGATGAACTAAATTGGCCATAGTGTGTGTGTGTGTGAATAGTGTGTATGGGTGTTTCCCAGTACTGGGTTGCAGCTGGAAGTGCATCCGCTGTGTAAAACATATGCTGGAATAGTTGGCGGTTCATTCCGCTGTGGTGAGCCCTGAAGAAGGGACTAAGCCAAAGGTAATTGAATGAATGAATGAATGAAAATACTTAAATAGAGAGTATTAGTTATTAGACAGTTGACTTTACCATGCATTCTGTTCAATAATGGAATCAGTAATTAATATATGTATTTTTAATTACAGGCCATAAGAGAATTGTAAAATATAAAGCAAGTTAAATAATAAATAAATGTGGTAAAATGACTTCAATAGAGAGTTAACCATACATATGTTTTGTTAAATAACTTAATCATTCATTTATATATATATGCATGTGTGTGTATATGTATATATATATACACACACACACACACACACACACACACACACACACACACACACACACACACACACACACACACACACACACACACACACAGTGTTCAGCATACACTCCTCACAAATCTGTTGTAGATTCATGTTTTTAATAGGAAGCAATACAATATTATATTTGTGCATATACATTAGATTTGTCAGTATTGAAGCCAAATCTGGAGATTATCTAACAAAATAACTTATGATAACAGTCCAAAAACTAGTAGAGCCGAATTTATATGTTATAGAAAAATATTAAATACAAATTTAAGAAAGAGGAAAAATCAAGAGAAGCTAAAAAATTGAGGAATTAGTTGAAATTTTGTAGGTTGTAATTTATTTTTGCAATATTTAGCTTGAATTTAATTGTATTATCTTTCAATTTCTAAATATGTTTGGTGACTAAAATATTATTTTAATAAATATATCTGTTTAATAAATCTGTTTTGTTTAAATGCACCAAAATACACTGCCGATACTCACTGAGAAATGGAGATAAATAATCATTTTCAAAATGGGGTGTTCTCGGTTATGCTGAGCACTGTACATATTTACATTTAAAGGTGCAGCAAAGACATGTAAGAAGCATTAGTGTAATAAATTGACAAACATGTACACAATACATTTAAATAAATATATTAGATATTAAATAATGATCATATTTAAATTATTTGTAGTATGGAAGTCGTTATATTATTTTAATATTATATCATAAAGTAATAACATTTAGTGTACGCTGTATATAAATGTATATAAATAAGTAATAAATAACATATTTAATTTAGATATAAACAAATGTAGGTAGCATGTCAAAAGATTAAATGTAAATAAATAATGTATAATAAACAAATAAATTAATTATATATACAGTTGAAGTCAAAATTGTTCGTGAATTGTTTTTTTTTTTTTTTTTTTTATATTTCTTAAATGATGTTTAGCAGATTCAGGAATTTTTCACAGTATTTCCTCTAATATTTTTTCTTCTGGAGAAAGTCTTATTTGTTTTATTTCGGCTAGAATAAAAGCAGTTTTTAATTGTTTTAAAGCTATTTTAAGGTCAATATTATTAGCCCCCTTAAACAATATTTGGATTGTCTACAGAACAAAAAATTTTTATATAAATATATAATAAATAAAATAAATATTAAGAATAAACAAATGAATAAATAAAAAAGCAGTGAATAATAAATAATAAATACAAATAATAAATAAATAAATTTATTAATTGTATTATCTTTCAATTTCTACATATGTTTGACTAAAATATTATTTTAATAAATATATCTGTTTAATAAATCTGTTTTGTTTAAATGCACCAAAATACACTGCCGATACTCACTGAGAAATGGAGATAAATATTCATTTTCAAAATATGGTGTCCTCGGTTATGCTGAGCACTGTACATATTTACATTTAAAGGTGCAGCAAAGACATGTAAGAAGCATTAGTGTAATAAATTGACAAACATGTACACAATACATTTAAATAAATATATTAGATATTAAATAATGATCATATTTAAATTATTTGTAGTATGGAAGTCGTTATATTATTTTAATATTATATCATAAAGTAATAACATTTAGTGTACACTGTATATAAATGTATATACATATATAATAAATAATATATATAATTTAGATATAAACAAATGTAGGTAGCACGTCAGAAGATTAAATGTAAATAATATATAATAACCAAATAAATAAATCAATTTTATATACAGTTAAAGTCAAAATTGTTCGTGAATTTTGTTTTATTTTTCAAACATTTCTTAAATGATGTTTAGCAGATTTAGGAATTTTTCACAGTATTTCCTATAATATTTTTTCTTCTGGAGAAAGTCTTATTTGTTTTATTACGGCTAGAATAAAAGCAGTTTTTAATTGTTTTAAAGCTATTTTAAGGTCAATATTATTACCCCTTATAAGCAATATTTGGATTGTTTACAGAAAAAAAAATGTATCTAAATAAATAATAATAAATGAAATAAATAAGAATAAATATTATCTTTCAATTTCTAAATGTTTGGTGACTAAAATATTATTTTAATAAATATGTCTGCTTAATAAATCTGTTTTGTTTTAATGCACTAAAATACACTGCCGATACTCACTGAGAAATGGAGGAAAATATTCATTTTCAACATGGGCTGTACTCTATTATGCTGAGCACTCTATATTAGAGGCCAATAAAATGAATTAAATTAAAATAAAAGCAAGTAAAATTCATGTATAATCACAGATTCATAGATTATCCCGAAATATTAATGCATTTAAATCATCATGCAAATATATCTCTATACTACATTTAGGAGGGATTTATGTTGATCTGTACACTGGAGTGGCATTTCTCTCTGCGGTTCAGTTTCTTCAGACACGGTTGTGTTTGCAGATCTGTGTTTATCATGGTCTGGCATCTGGACTGCAGGTGGAGGACTGAAATTCTTCAGGCATCCTGATATTCCTGGGAGAAAGCGTCTGATTGGGCCAGAGCTTTAGGCCACGCCCCTTGCACTCTGACCAAGAGCTAAACACACAGGCTGTTATTAGGAGGATTATCATGTTAATGAGTGCTGGGCTTATATTTCATCTAGTTTAAAATATTTATTAGCATTATAAGATTTAACTATGCGCGTTTATATTTTTAATTAAATTTATTTACATTTATTCATTTACAGTTTATTTATTTATGTTGTTAGTACAAATCTCCTTCAACAATCAACCGAAGCTTCTACATGTGTTTTTAAGCAAAAAAGATTATTATTATAAATACATTTTATAATATATAACATGTGTTTTATAAAATTATATATAATTACAAATGAATAAAGTGTATTTATTTATTCAGCTTTTATTTAGGGCATGTTTCACTTGATTGACAGCTCATGTATCGTATATTCTTATATGTTGCGTGCACAAAAAAAATACCATGGTACTTTGAATAATTACCATAGTGTGTGTGTGTGTGTGTGTGTGTGTGTGTGTGTGTGTGTGTGCGCGCGCGATGAAGACATCAGGTCAAGCTCAGTCAGGCAAGAACTACAGATGAGCCCTCGCGGGAGCAGGACCAGGGCGTTCATGTAGGACCACTCGGGTTTGTGTGTGTGCGCGCGCGCGTGCATGCGTGTGCAGATGAGCCCTCGCGGGAGCAGCGCCGGGTCGTTCATGTAGGACCGTGTGTGTGTGTGTGTGTGTGTGTGTGTGTGTGTGTGTGTGTGTGTGTGTGTGTGTGTGTGTGTGTGTGTGTGTGTGTGTGTGTGTGTGTGACAGACTGTGAAATGACGCGTTGTTGCGCGGCTGGGCTGCACCTGGGCCCTTCAGTCCTGATGGATCGGTTTGGTCATGTGTAATAGCCCCATCTGCCGCGCCTTGTTTTTCTTTTTTACTGATAAACACTGATCCCAGCGGCTGAGCCACATGAACTGGATTCTGCCGTTTTCCCGACCGGAAAAAAAGAAGAGTGCGATACCACAGAGGTTGGGTTATTATTAAAAGAAGTGAGAACGAAAGGAAAAGTAGGATGAAATTTTAAAGCGTATCCTTGGAGACAAGTTGCTGCATGCATTGCATCTGCCGTGTGAGAGTGTGTGTGAGTGTGTGTGTGTGTGTGTTAATGAGCAGTGCACATCTCACTGAAGGGTTTTGGAGCTCAGCTCCATAATGACTTTTATTACAGCCAGGAGTTTCTGTAACCAAGCCAATTCTTAATTAAAGTCGCTGACATCATGCTGTAGTAATTAAGGACTGCATTAATTAAGCTGGGTTTTTTTTTTTTTTTTTTTTGTGGGTTATTTTTTTTTCTTTGCATCGGACGAACGGATGCAGAAAGTTTGTCGGGATGCGAAGTTTGGGTCCGGGCCCCGATCATATCTGTGCATTCTGATAGCTAATTATGCTTGAGAGAACATCGACAGCTGCATTCATCATCATAAAACGTAATAATTAATGACATTCCGACAAAGAAAAATATGTAAATGAGCGCTCATTAGCATTTTCATATTCAGCTTCGATAATGCTTTTGCTGACAAGGCTGTAATTAATGAAAATGCATGTCGCAGGCAGGAGATTGGATCGGCTTCATTCCACGCACAATTCCCAAATGCTGGCATTATGGAAAACGAGGAGTGCTGCCAACTTTTTGGGGGCGAAAAAAAAGCACACACACACACACTGAAAGCTCCGTATGCAAATGAGCTGCTGGCACGGAGCACTTAACCCCTTGCAGACCGGCGGAGAATGCGCGCATCCGG
This sequence comes from Danio kyathit, assembly GCA_903798195.1. Lineage (NCBI taxonomy): Eukaryota > Metazoa > Chordata > Actinopteri > Cypriniformes > Danionidae > Danio > Danio kyathit. The sequence continues at coordinate 2,542,381 of LR812539.1, forward strand.
CCTGATGTGTGTTTAAGACAGGGAACGCTGCTGGGAATGTCGGCCGTGTGCTTTTGGGAATCCTCAGATGCACCTGTCCGTCCATCCGCTGAGCCGAGACGCTGCTGCTGCGCTCCGTTACGCTGAAGAGAGAGAGAGAGAGTGTGTGTGTGTGTGTGTGTGTGTCGCTGGGGTACTGAAGACAAGCAACAATGTCGTGCGTTTGTGTGTCCTTGAGTTAACACCAAAAAATGATGGAAGAACAGATTTAAGGAAGCATTCGGCAGCGTAACCCACAATGCATCTGTGCATCAGTGCAGAGGAAACCTCAAGCGCTGTTTGCATCAGTGTGTGTCGTATACAGCTGAATGCATGCTGCTGTCACATGATTTCATGCTTTATGTTTAATTCAGACGCATGAGCTTCTCACAAATACATGCTGCTTTTATATGTTCAATTACAGCTTCTTTCGTGTATTTGTTTTTGCTTGTTTGTACTTTATGCTAATGTTTTTTTAAGATTATGCAGTATGCAATAGTGATATGTTCTGGAAATAGTATGTTTTTAAAAATAGCATCTCACAAAACATGCAGTCATTTTTTAGACCTGATTGATTAGAATTGTTGATGGTTTTGAATATTTTAAAAGCATTTTTGGTCATTGTTTGCAGTGCATACTGTCTGATATTTCTGGAAAATAATATCTTTTGAAAATAGCATCTCACAAAACATGCAGACCTGATTCAATTCTTTCAATCCAGTATGTCATTTCCCCCCCCACATCTTTAGCGGTGTGACATTTTTAGTGCATACCGTCTGATATATTTGTTAAAAGAAATGGTGTAGTATCAGTTTTTTTTATTCAGATGCAGGCAAAATGCTAGTTTTGCATTTATTAATTCTGTTTTCTGTAAAAAGAGAGAAAAAATGCATACTGTCCACTATATTTTAAAAGGTCCAAGGTGTTTTTTACATGCATTTTTTTATTTCTCTTTGCTATTTGGGCTTATTGGAACCTAATTAGAATAAAAATCTAAGTATCATCTTTTGATTTTATGTACTTTTAGAGAAAAATTATGTCCAAATATGTGGACTTGTGATCCCAATTTACATAAAACACCTTTTCCCGAATGTTTTTTTATGCATATTTAACATAGAGATTTTTTTTGAACTTGCTTTGACTATCAGAGAGTAAAAACGAACAAAATAAATCCCATTTTGGCCAGTTAAAAATAGGGTTTGGGTAATTTCCAATGCTGCAAAACAGTTGCAGGATGACACTGTGTGTCTGTAACAAAATATAAAACATTCAAAGTGTTTTAAATAGCCACTTAAGAGTTAAAAATGTGCTGTCCACATATGTGGACACTCGGACCCTAGGAGGTTAAAATTAGTGTTTATAATAGTCTAGCATGATTTATCATGAGCATCTCCCAAATAAATGCATTTATTTAATTTGCCAAATTATATTTCCTCCCAAAATGTTTTTCCTTCCCTACACGCTGCCTGCTGCTTCCTAAAAGCTGTATCTGTGCAGTGTGTAGTATGCAACAGTATTCATGTTGCCAGATGACATCATCGTTTCACTTTTATTTCAGATGCACACAACATGCAGTCATTTTATAGACCTGATTCAATTCTTTGAATCCAGTATGTCATTTTTTTTCTACATTATTACTGTCTGATATTTGTTAAAGTATCTGACATATTGCGTAGTAATCAATAATGTTCTGTTCAGAAGCATGCAAAATGATAGTTTTGAATTTATTAAATATGTTTTCTGTAAAAAGAAAAACAAATGTTACACGTTACATTTCCTCTGAAATGTTTTTCCTTTACTACATGCTGCCTGCTGCTTCCTAAAAACTATTTGTGAAGTGTGTGTAGTATGCAATAGTATTCATCTTGCCAAATGGCATTATTGTTTCACTTTTATTTCAGATGCACGAGCACCTCACACAACATGCAGTCATTTTATAGACCTGATTCAATTCTTTGAATCCAGTACAGTCTGTCATTTTTTTCGGCATTTTAGTGGTGTGACATTATTAGTTCACACTGTCTGATATTTGTTGAAGTATCTGATATATTGTGCAGTAATCAGTAATGTTCCATTTAGAGGCAAGCAAAATGCTAGTCTTGCATTTATTAAATAGGCTTTCTGTAAAAGAAAAAAAAAAAGTTGTTTATAGCACTGCATACTGTCTGCTATATTTTAAAAGTAGTGTTTATAATAGTCTAGCGTGATTTATCATGAGCATCTCCCAAATAAATGCATTTATTTTGTTTGCCAAATTATATTTCCTCCAAAAAATGTTTTTCCTTCACTACACGTTGCCTGCTGCTTCCTGAAAGCTGTGTTTGTGCAGTGTGTAGTATGCAATAGTATTCATGTTGCCAGATGACATCATCGTTTCACTTTCATTATTAGTGGCATGACATTTTTAGTATAGACTGTCTGATATTTATTTTAAAGAAGTGTCTGAAATATTGTCTATTGATCAGAAATGTTCCATTCAGAGGCATGCAAAATGCTATTTTTGTACTTATCCATTCTGTTTTCTGTAAAAATAAAAAAATATATAATTTATACTGCTGCATACTGTCTGCTATATTTTAAAAGCAGTGTTTAAAATAGTATGAGCCTGATTTATCACGAGCATCTCCCAAATAAATGCATTTTTCAATTCAATTCAATTCATCTTTATTTGTATAGCGCTTATACAATGTAGATTGTGTCAAAGCAGCTTCACATGGAAGATTATAGTGAATTGAAACAGTGTCTGTTCAGTTTTCAGCGATTAAGTTCAGTTCAGTTTAGCTCAGTTCAGTGTGGGTTAATAATCACTACTGAGAGTCCAAACACTGAAGAGCAAATCCATCGATGCGCAGCTCTACAGATCCCGAACCATGCAAGCCAGTGGCGACAGCGGCGAGTAAAAAACTTCACCAATTGGCGAAAGTGAAGATTTAAAAAACCTCGAGAGAAACCAGGCTCGGTTGGGCACGACCATTTCTCCTGTGGCCAAACGTCTTGTGCAGAGCTGCAGTCTAGGCGCATGAAGCTGGACCTCAGCGAAGACTCGTCTCTCCTTGGAGCGTCACAGGGGACAGTCTCAGGCTCTCACTCCACGATGACCACCACAGCAGCTGCTCAGGATACGGCCTGGTCCAGAAAACCTTAGGATCATCTCGTCACTGGTCTTGGATCACATCAGTGGCACTGCATAGTCTGAGGGCCTCGGGATGAGAACCCCCAGGTGGAAATACAGAATAAGGAGAATAATTAGCGTAGCTGCTGTTCATAGTGTATATAAACAAGAAGCAAAATCATGTGTGGGGCACATCATGCGTCATACCGTTATGTGCTACACTGAGTGTACGCTTTGCTAAAAAGATAGGTCTTTAATCTAGTTTTGAAGAGCGAGAGTGTGTCTGAGCCTCGGACATTATCAGGAAGGCTATTCCAGAGTTTAGGGGCCATAAATGAGAAGGCTCGACCTCCTTTACTCGACTTTGATATTCTAGGTACTACTAGAAGCCCTGAGTTTTGAGATCTTAAAGAGCGGGTTGGGTTGTAGCGAGACAGGAGGTTGGTTAGATAAACAGGAGCTAGATTATTTAAAGCTTTATAGGTAAGGAGTAATATTTTAAATTCAATACGAAACTTAACAGGCAGCCAGTGTAAGGAGGATAAAATTGGGGTGATATGATCATATTTTCTAGATCTGGTAAGAACTCTGGCAGCTGCATTTTGCACTAGCTGAAGTTTGTTAATAGAGGATGCTGGGCAGCCAGCAAACAGAGCATTACAGTAGTCTAGCCTAGAAGTCATGAAAGCATGGACTAGCTTTTCTGCATCTGATATGGATAGCATACTTCGCAATTTAGCGATATTTCTTAGATGAAAGAAGGCAGTTTTTGTGACATGGGATATATGATTTTCGAATGTTAAATTGCTGTCTAATATCACACCTAGATCTTTTATAGTAGAGCTAACGCTAACTTTGTATCCCTCTAATTGCAGGTCGAGTTGTGAGAACTGCTGTGTACAGGATTTAGGCCCGATAAGTAATAATTCTGTTTTGTCTGAGTTTAAGAGAAGAAAATTGTTGGTCATCCAGTCTTTAACATCTTTAATACACTCAGTTAGCTTAGACAGTTCGGACATCTCATCAGGTTTAGTTGAAATGTATAATTGAGTATCGTCTGCATAGCAGTGAAAACTGATCCCGTGTTTTCTAATAATGTCTCCCAGGGGAAGCATGTATATTGTAAACAGCAAAGGGCCTAAAACTGATCCTTGAGGGACCCCGTACTTTACTGGCCTGACTTGTGAAAGCTGTCCATTAATATTCACGAACTGGTAGCGATCAGCTAAGTATGACCTAAACCATTGAAGGGCCTGACCTTGGACACCTGTAGAATTTAAGCGGTCTATGAGAATATTGTGGTCGATGGTGTCAAATGCGGCGCTAAGATCGAGTAGAACTAACAGTGAGACGCACCCCTGGTCAGCAGCTAAGAGTAAATCGTTGGTTATTTTTACTAATGCAGTTTCTGTACTGTGATGAGGCCTGAAACCTGACTGAAACACTTCAAAAATATTGTTTGTCTGCAGAAAGGAGCATAATTGGGTAGAAACAACTTTTTCTAGTATTTTAGACATAAACGGAAGATTTGAAATAGGCCTATAATTAGCTAAGTTGCTCGGGTCCAGTTGTGGTTTCTTAATAATAGGCTTAATAACAGCTAGCTTGTAAGGATTTGGAACGTGGCCTAAAGATAAAGAAGAGTTGATAACATTAAGGAGAGGTTCTCCTATAACAGGTAGCAGCTCTTTCAGTAATTTTGTTGGAATTGGATCTAACATACATGTAGCTGATTTAGAACTATTTATAACTTTATCTAGCTCTTCCTGTTCTATGACTTTGAAGCATTGTAGGTTATTTTGATTCAGTGAAAATATTTCTGCATCTGGAGTATGAGGTGGTGCAGAAAGTTTAACATTTTCTATTTTCTGTCTAAAGCCTTCTATTTTATCACTGAAAAAATTCATGAAGTCATCACTACTGATTTGCGGTGGGACATTTTGTTCTAAAGATGATCGATTATTTGTTAGTTTAGCAATGGTGCTAAATAAAAATCTAGGATTGTTCTGATTATTTTCAATCAGTTTGCGGAGGTGCTCGGCCCTGGCAGATTTAAGAGCCCTCCTATAGCTGGACATACTGTCTTTGTACGCAATTCTAAAAACCTCTAAATTAGTTTTTTTTCCATTTACGTTCCAGAGCACGGGTTGCTGTTTTGAGAGCGCGAGTATGATTATTGTACCATGGTGTAGTTTTATTCTCTCTAGCCTTTTTTAATTTGATGGGTGCCACAGTATTTAGTGTGTTAGTAAAGATGGCATCCATATTGCTGGTTACTACATCAAGGTCATTTGCGTTTGCGGGTGTATTTCGAAATAAGAAAAGGTCAGGTAAGTTATTTATGAATTCATCCTTGGTGGACGGAACGATAGTCCTACCAGGGCGGTACATTGGTGCAGATCTGCTAATTTCAGGTAGACGCAGCTTATATAGTAAGAGGTAGTGGTCTGTAATATCATCACTTTGTGGTATAATGTCTACATCAAAGACCTCGATTCCGTAAGACAATATTAGATCTAATGTATGCTTTAAGCGATGGGTTGGACCGACAGCATTTTGTTTTATCCCAAGTGAGTTTAATAGATCCATAAAGGCGAGCCCTAGTGTATCATTGGAGTCATCTACGTGGATGTTGAAGTCTCCTACAATTAGTATTTTATCAGTTTTAACTAGCAAGTCAGAAATAAAATCAGAAAACTCTTTTAGAAAATTGACATAGGGTCCTGGGGGTCTATATATGGTGATTATAGCGAGAGATAACATAGATTTTTGCATAATATCCGGAAGCAGAACATTAAGAGCTAATAACTCAAAGGAGTTAAACATAAGTCCCTTTTTCTGATTAACATTAAGAATATCACTAAAGATTGATGCAACTCCACCACCACGGCCAGTATGACGAGCTTCATGCTTATATGTGAATCCTGGAGGAGTTGCTTCATTTAAGCTAATATAGTCATTTTGTTTCAGCCAGGTTTCTGTAAGACAGAGTGCATTTAGATTGTTATCTGTTATTATTTCATTAATGATAAGTGTTTTAGGTGCTAGTGACCTGATGTTTAGGAGACCAAGCTTAACGAAGTTTGTATTATCACTTTTTATTGGATTTTCAGCTTTTATTCTTAATAGATTTTTTCTAGAGCACACAGTACGTTAATTGTTGGTCTAACACGAGGAACAGACACAGTCTCTATGGGGTAAGCTAGACATGTCTTACTGTAATTTAAGTGGGTCGAACAAGAGTCTATATGGATAAAATGTGAATTTTGTGAGTTTTTACTTACTAGTCAGACAGAGCGAAGCATCTTAGAGATGTTGTCCGACAGCAGTTCAGCTCCAGCTCGACTAGGGTGCAGGCCGTCCGGACGGAAAAGCCTAGGGCGCTCCCAGAAAAGATTCCAGTTATTGGCAAAGAGCCAATAAAGAGAAATAAAGAGCATTTATTTCATTTACCAAGTTACATTTCCTCTGAAATGCCTGCTGCTTCCTAAAAGCTGTATTTGTGTAGTATGCAATAGTATTCATGCTGCATCTTTATTCATCGTTTCACTTTCATTTCAGATGCACGAGCATCTCACACAACATGCAGTCATTTTATAGACCTGATTCAATTCTTTGAATCCAGTATGTCATTTTTTCTACACTATTACTGCAAACTGTCTGATATATTTTTAAAAGTATCTGAAATATTGTGCAGTAATCAGTGATGTTTAATTCAGTGGCATGCAAAATGCTAGTTTTGCATTTATTAATTCTGTTTTCTGTAAAAAGAGTTTTTTTTAATAGCGCTGCATACTGTCCACTGTATTTTAAAAGTAGTGTTTGAAATAGTATGAACATTATCACGAGCATCTCCCAAATAAATGCATTTACTTCACTACACGTTGCCTGCTGCTTCCTGAAAGCTGTGTTTGTGCAGTGTGTAGTATGCAACAGTATTCATGCTGCATCTTTATTCTTCGTTTCACTTTTATTTCAGATGTACGAGCGTCTCACACAACATGCAGTCATTTTATAGACCTGATTCAATTCTTTGAATCCAGTATGTCATTTTTTCTACATTATTACTGCAAACTGTCTGATATATTTTTAAAAGTATCTGAAATATTGTGCAGTAATCAGTGATGTTTAATTCAGTAGCATGCAAAATGCTAGTTTTGCATTTATTAATTCTGTTTTCTGTAAAAAGGAAAAAAAAATAGTAGTTTATAGTGCTGCATACTGTCCTCTGTATTTTAAAAGTAGTGTTTATAATAGTATAGCATGATTTATCACGAGCATCTCCCAAATAAATGCATTTATGTCATTTATTAAATTATATTTCCTCTGAAAATGTTTTTTATGAAATGAAATAAATGCATTTATTTCATTTCCTCCAGAAATGTTTTTCCCTCACTACACGTTGCCAGCTGCTTCCTAAAAGCTGTGTTTGTGCAGTGTGTAGCATGTTTTTTTTGTCTGTGTGTGTAGTATGCAATAGTTTTCATGTTGCAAGATGACATCGTTTCACTTTCATTTTTAGCGGGGTGACATTATTAGTGTACACTGTCTGATATTTGATAAAAGAAATATCTGAAATATTGTGCAGTAGTCAGTAATGCTTCATTCAGAGGCATGCAAAACACTATTTTTGCATTTATTAATTCTGTTTTCTGTAAAAAGAGAGAAAAAGTTGTTTATAGCTCTGCATACTGTCCACTATATTTTAAAAGTAGTTTGAAATAGTATAAGCATGATTTATCACGAGCATCTCCCAAATAAATGCATTTATTTCATTTCCTCCAGAAATGTTGTTCCTTCACTACACACTATTAGTGGCGTGACATTATTAGTATAGACTGTCTGATATTTATTTTAAGAAAGTGTCTGGAATATTGTCTATTGATCAGAAATGTTCCATTTAGTGGCATGCAAAATGCTATTTTTGTACTTATTCATTCTGTTTTCTTTAAAAATATGAGCCTAAAAGTATGAGCCTGATTTATCACGAGCATCTCCCAAACAAATGCATTAATTTCATTTACCAAGTTACATTTCCTCTGAAATGCCTGCTGCTTCCTAAAAGCTGTATTTGTGTAGTGTGTAGTATGCAACAGTATTCATGCTGCATCTTTATTCATCGTTTCACTTTTATTTCAGATGCACGAGCATCTCACACAACATGCAGTCATTTTATAGACCTGATTGAATATTTACATCCAGGATATGCATGCATATATAAAGTTGAGGGCTAAAGGATTCACCCTCATGCATTTATTCTTCTTCAAATATTTCTTAAGTGATCATTGACATTTGATATTATATTTCATATAATATTTGTTCTTCTGGAGAAAGTTTTGTTTTATTTCAGCTAGAATAAAAGCAGTTTTTGATTTAAAAAACATTTTAAGGTCAATATTATTAGCCCCCTTATTTTTTATTTATTTATTTTTTATTTATTTATTTATTATTTATTTTTTTATTGCCTACAAAACAAACCACTGTTGTCCATCTACTATACCTAATTAACCTAGTTTAAATGTCACTAAGCTTAATACTAGTCTCCTGAAAAATGTCTAGTCAAATATTATGTGCTGTCATCATGGTAAAGATCAAATAAATCAGTGATTAGAAATGAGTTATTAAAACTATTATGATTAGAAATGTGTGGAAAAATCCTCTCTCCATTAAACAGAAATTGGGGGAAATGTTTAAAAGAATGAAACTATATACATATACAGTAAACACATTTCTATATTTCAGTAGTTTTTTGCAATGCATACGTCTGATGTTTTTTGAAAACGTATCTGAAACATTGTAGTAATCAGCAATGTCGTATTGAGATCCATTATCATCTCTTAAACGAATGCAGTTAAATGCTCTGTAAATATATACAGTATAGTAATTCAGTGGAGATTGTACATCATGCCACTGGAAATGGCAGCTCGAGTTCATTGCATCGTGTCCTACAATAGTAACCATATATTGTAATATCATTATATTAATTATCCCACCATGAGCACTGGAGATGTTTTATTTGATGCAATCATTTACGTTTGATGTCCATAGTTTTTCATGCAGAAATCAGAAATGAGCAGCAAACACACACTCACACACACACACACACACACACACATAGCCGTGGTTTCCTTCAGGAGGGTCGTGACCTGAATTTGTCACATTTTTTAATCCCGTGCATTAAAAACCCCCAGAAAAGCAGCATAAACGGGTGAAGGATGAAACAATGAGCGCTAAATGAAAAGATCCCGCTGGGGAAGCGCTCTGTGTGTGAGAGAGAGAGAGAGAGAGAGAGAGAGTGTGAGTTAATCTGGACCGTGGGATACGACAGACTGACGACGAGCAGATCCGCGTCCTCCGGCTGCCTTCGACTCCAGCTTCTCTGTTTTTTTAGATTTCTGAATCAGTGCATGAGGAGAAATCTTTTATCTCAAATCATGGCTGTTTTCAGGAGCGTTTAGGCAGCGTGTGTGTGTGTGTGTGTGTGTGTGTGTGTGTGTGTGTGTGTGTGACATTTCCCACAATGCACTGCTCTCGCTTTGACCTTCCTGTTTTTTTTTACATTTTATTTATTTTTTGGCATTAAAAAAAATACAAACTTTTACACTGTAAAATTGAGCAGTGCAATTAATTACGGCAGTTTGTTAATATCATCTACTGTATACAGGGTAAATTCAGTAGAATTCAGTCAAATTAAATAAAGGAAAATAAAAATAAATAAACTGTGAGCCTTCAATTGTTGCTTTCTTGTTAAAGTACTTATTAAATCTGTTACATGTTACATAAGGAGCATTTACTGTGTGTGTGTGTGTGTGTGTGTGTGTGTGTGTGTGTGTGTGTGTGAGAGAGAGAGAGAGACATTTCCCACAATGCACTGCTCTCGCATTCTTATTACATTTTTTACATTGGCACAAAGGGCAGCCGGTGGCTTAGTGGTTATAACTGTGGCCTCACAGCAAGAAGGTCGCTGGTTTGAGTCCCAGCTGGGTCAGTTGTCATTTCTGTGTGGAGTTTACATGTTCTCCCCGTGTTGGTGTGGGTTTCCTCCGGGTGCTCCGGTTTCCCCCACAGTCCAAACACATGCGCTATAGGGGAATTGATGAACCAAATTAGCCGTAGTGTGTGTGTGTGTGTGTATGGGTGTTTCCCAGTGCTGGATTGCAGCTGGAAGGGCATCTGCTGTGTAAAACATATGCTGGAATAGTTGGCGGTTCATTCCGCTGTGGTGAGCCCTGATAAATAAGCCGAAGGAAAATGAATGAATGAACATTGGCACAAAACAATCTGATACAAACATTTACACAGTAAACTGGAGCAGTGCAAGGAATGAGACTGAATTCATTTGACTTACATTTGTAATGAAAGTTCATTGTACTTAATAGAAACAAGTTACAGCAACATTTCATTGTATGAGGCTGAACTTAAACCGAATGAGTGCAGCCAACCGTGCATGTTTCTACATCCCAGCATGCTGTTGGCATGTGTCAGGCTGGAAAATAAAAGTCCAAAAATGAAGTATTATTGCATGTATTTTGCACACGAATAAAATAGGGAGACATAATTTAGTGAGGGGTTTCTGTAAAAATAATATATTGTAAAACTCTAATGGCCCATTCACACGGGGCTTCAGCAGCAACGCTTGACAGAGGGCGTGTCTGAAGTTGGAGGTGACACGATCGTCATAGCAGCGTCAGCCAATGAAATTAGTCAGCAATAGAGCGCTTTCTGAGCTGGTGCATTTGCATACAGCGATCTGATTGGCTGACGCTTCCGTCGGCGCTTGAAAAGTTGAGCAACTCCCAACTTCTGCAGCGAGCAACACCACTGAAGCGGCGCCGACGGATCCACAATGCAGTTCGGCAACGCCTGACGTCACCCATTCAAAGTAAATGGGAAGCGTTGAAGCTGACGCCCCGAATGTGAATGGGGTGTAACTTAGATTGCAGATCAAGTGAAGTCAACAAAACTTAAGTAAATGCGACTATGTAAAGTGTAAAGTAAGGAATATTGTAAATACTGTATATTGGTAAGAAATAGGTGGCTCAGTGATTAGAAGGTGGCTGGTTCGAGTCTCAGCTGGGCCAGTTGCCGTTTCTGTTTGGAGTTTGCATGTTTTCCTTGTGTTGGCGTGGGTTTCCTCTGGGTGCTCCGGTTTCCCCCACAGTCCAAACACATGCGCTATAGGGGAATTGATGAACTAAATTGGCCGTAGTGTATAAGGTGTGCGTGTGTGAATATAAGAAACTTAGCAAGTACATGTCAACTTACACTAACCCCAACCCCAACCTAACAGTCTACTTATAATCTATTGAGAATTAGTTGGCATGTAGATGCAATGTAACTTAAATTCAACAAAGTGTGTTAACGGGACCATCAAAACAAAGCCATACCGATGTTTTCTTGCATAGGACTATTCATTCAAAACCCTTTTTTTTTTTGTAATGTGAAATTGAAAAAAGTGCCAGATGTTTGACACATGCAACATTTATTATTCCTCAGTTGGAAACGATGAGCATTCGGCTGTTTAAACTGATTTTCAAGAGTTCACACTTAGATGTTGCTTGATAATAATAGCAGGTTTGGCATGCTGTCCCGGGAGAGAACCCTGAGCTCGGAGATAATTGAGCCCAGGGCTCCTGCCTTGTCAATGAGCATGTAAGGGTAGTACGAGATCAGGTAAGTCTTGAGAGCTCCCCCCGGTAAAGGCGATAAGGTGGAGATGGGGTGGATGGGGGGATTCTTCTAAAATGAAGATGAGGGAGTAATGCTAGTCTGGCGGATTATAGTGAGTCTGGAATGATCCGATTGGCCTACTAATGATTATAGATGAGAGACGAGCAGTGATCTTATCACGTGCTCCTCTCGAAATTAGTTTGTGAAAATTCACATTGTTATAATGCTGCATTCAGAATGTCCATTCAGAACAATATTATTTGAAACATTAAGATCATATCTTAAGCAAATGTATTGCCATATTTTATTTCTGACATCATGTGGACAATATGAATGTAGTTTGAAACGATGTAATCTTGTTCCAAAATTTGAAACGTTGTGACATTTGATGTGCTCTCTTAGCTGTGTAAAATTGCTACAGTGTTGCAGTGTGTGTGTGTGTATTTCTGAGATCATGTGGCAAACATACAGTATAGCATGGATGTAGTTTGAAACAATGTAACATTGTTCCAAACATTGTGATGTAATTCAACAGTGTTACAGTGTTTCAGTGTGTGTTTCATTCAGATATTGTCCTCAGAACGAAGAGCGCAGTCAGATGTTTCTCTTGTGTAGGTCTATTAATTTGAAGACACATTTTTGTAATGTGAATTTTAGATAAAGTGCCAAATGCTTGACGCATGCAGCCTTTTTTGTTCTACAAAATTCATGAACGTTCTACTGGTAAATGATTATTGTTATAATGCAAATGTGTTGTATATTTATTTCTGAGATCATGTGGCAAACATATAGCATGAATGTAGTTTGAAACAATGTAATGTTGTTAGAGAAACTGTAACATTGTGATGATGTAATTCAACATTGTTACAGTGTTGCAGTGTGTGTGTGTGTTCAATTCATATATTATCTTCAGAATGAAGAGCAGATTCAGATGTTTTTCTTGTGTAGGACTATTCATTCAAGACACCTTTTTTTCATAATGTGAATTAAAAGAAAAAGTGCCAATGTTTGACACGTGCAGCCTTTTTTATTCCACAAAATTCATGAACATTCTGCTGTTTTTATGTGATTATTGTTATAATGCTGCATTCAGAATGTCCATTCAGAACATTTTAATTATTTGAAACATTAGGATCATATTTTAAGCAAATGTATTGTCATATTTTTCTGAGATCATGTGGCAAACATATAGCATGAATGTAGTTTGAAACAATGTAATGTTGTTCCAGAAATTAAAACATTGTAACGTTGTGTTGATGTAATCTCTTAGCTGTGTAAAATTGCTACAGTTTTGCAGTGTGTGTGTGTTCCATTCAGATATTATCTTCAGAATGAAGAGCAGATTCTTGTGCTCTTCTATTAATTCAAGACACTTTGTTTTTTTTTTTTTCTGTAATGTGAATTTTTAAAAAGTACCAGATGTTTGACACATGCCGCATTTTTAAATTCCACTGTTGGAAGCGATGAACGTTCTGCTGTTTAAACTGATGATTGTTATAATGCTGCATTCAGAATGTCCATTCGGAACATTATTATTATTTGAAACATTAAGAAAATATCTAAAGCAAATGTATTGTCATATTATTGACATCATGTGGCAAAATATAGCACAGATGTAGTTTGAAACAATCTAATGTTGTTCCAGAAATCGAAACATTGTGACATTGCAGTGATGTAATTCAACATTGTTGCAGTGTGTTTGTGTGTGTGTGTGTGTTCCATTCAGATATTGTCTTCTGAATGAAGAGCAGATTCTTGTGTAGGTCTATTAATTCAAGACACATTTTTTTTTGTAATGTGAATTTTAAAAAAGTGCCAGATGTTTGACATGTTGTATTTTTTGTTCCATAAAATTCCACTGTTGGAAGCGATGAACGTTCTGCTGTTTTATGTGATTATTGTTATAATGCTGCATTCAGAATGTCCATTCAGAACATTAATATTATTTGAAACATTAAGATCCTATTTTAAGCAAATGTATTGTCATATTTTATGTCTGATCATGTGGTAAACATATAGCATGAATGTAATTTGAAACAATGTAATGTTCCAAAATTTGAAACATTGTAACGTGGTGGTGATGTAATGCAAACTTGTTGCTGTGTGTGTGTTAGTGTGTGTGTGTGTGTATGTGCTCCATTCAGATATTATTTTCAGAATGAAGAGCAGATTCTTGTGCTCTTCTATTAATTCAAGACACTTTGTTTTTTTTTTTTTCTGTAATGTGAATTTTAAAAAAGTGCCAGATGTTTGACACATGCTGCATTTTTAAATTCCACTGTTGGAAGCGATGAACAGTCTGCTGTTTAAACTGATTATTGTTATAATGCTGCATTCAGAATGTCCATTCAGAACATTAATATTATTTGAAACATTAAGATAATATCTAAAGCAAATGTATTGTCATATTATTGACATTAAGTGGCAAACGTATAGCACAGATGTAGTTTGAAACAATCTAATGTTGTTCCAGAAATCGAAACATTGTGACATTGCAGTGATGTAATTCAACATTGTTGCAGTGTGTGTGTGCGTGCGTGTGTGTTCCATTCAGATATTATCTTCAGAATGAAGAGCAGATTCTTGTGTAGGTTTATTAATTCAAGACACTTTATTATTATTTCTTTTTTGTAATGTGATTTTTAAAAAAGTGTCAGATGTTTGACACCTGCTGTATTTTTAAATTCCACTGTTCCACGTTGGGGCGAAGGCACTGATTATTGTTATAATGCTAGATTCAGAATGTCCATTCAGAACATTAATATTATTTGTAACATTAAGAAAATATCTTAAGCAAATGTATTGTCATATTTTTGACATCATGTGGCAAAATATAGCACAGATGTAGTTTGAAACATTTTAATGTTGTTCCAGAAATCGAAACGTTGTGACATTTCAGTGATGTAATCCAACATTGTTACAGTGTTGCAGTGTTTGCGTGTGTGTGTGCGTGTCTGTGTGTTCCATTCAGATATTGTCTTCAGAATGAAGAGCAGATTCTTGTGTAGGTCTATTAATTCAAGACACATTTTTTTTTGTAATGTGAATTTTAAAAAAGTGCCAGATGTTTGACACATGCTGTATTTTTTGTTCCATAAAATTCCACTTTTGGAAGCGATGAACGTTCTGCTGTTTTTATGTGATTATTGTTATAATGCTGCATTCAGAATGTCCATTCAGAACATTATATTATTTGAAACATTAAGATCCTATTTTAAGCAAATGTATTGTCATATTTTATGTCTGATCATGTGGTAAACATATAGCATGAATGTAGTTTGAAACAATGTAATGTTCCAAAATTTGAAACATTGTAACGTTGTGATGATGTAATGCAAACTCGTTGCTGTGTGTGTGTTAGTGTGTGTGTGTGTGTGTATGTGTTCCATTCAGATAGTATCTCCAGAATGAAGAGCAGATTCAGATGTTTCTCATGCATAGGACTATTCATTCAGGACACTTTTTCCATAATGAAATTTTTATTTTGTTCAAGGTGGCAAATGTTTAACGTGCAGCATTTTTATTCTACATAATTCCACTGTTGGAAGCGATGAACGTTCTGCTGTTTAAACTGATTATTGTTATAATGCTGCATTCAGAATGTCCATTCAGAACATTAATATTATTTGTAACATTAAGAAAATATCTTAAGCAAATGTGTTGTCATATTTCTGACATAATGTGGCAAACATAGCACAGGTGTAGTTTGAAACAAAGTAATGTCGTTCCAAACATTGTAACAATTTTTAATTACATCACAATGTTGCAGTGTGTGTGTGTGTGTGTTCAATTCTGTTATTATCTTCAGAATGAAGAGCACATTCAGATGTTTCTCTTGTGTAGGATTATTCATTCAAGACACTTTTTTTGTGTCTGACATGTTTTTGTTTGTATTCTGTTTTCATTCAGAATATTGATGTTATTTGAAACATTAAGATCATATCTTAAGCAAATGTATTGCCACATTTTGTTTCTGACAGTGAGCAGTTGACCGCATGGCAAGAGTGTGACTGCCAGATGTGGTTTCACTCTGGTCCATTGTATAGTTCATCTGAGCAGCAATAAAAGCTGAATGATACAACGCTTGCATTTCTGGACTTATAATGGATGGAGTTTAACTTGCTGTCAAACTTCTGAGAGACGAATGAGGAAGGGAGGACAGTACAGACATCATGTGGCAGAAATATAGCATGAATGTAATTTGAAACAAGGTAACGTTGTTCCAAACATTGTAACATTGTGGTGATGTAATTCCATAGATATATACACTAGATATCGCATAGGGACCCTGAGCATGCGTCAATAGCGCCGCCACATTGGTACAGTGCTCCTAGGACAAACGTCATTCAACCGCACTAGTCAAGACAGTGTGAAAATGTGAAGATGCTGGACTTAAGCGCTGTGTACGGGTGTAGTAACGAGCAAACAAAGAAAACAAAGCACAAAGGCAGAACATTTCATAGGTAAGATTTAGTTTTATGTTTTTGTATGTTATGAACTTTTGTGCTTAACAAGTAACGTTATTGATGATATTACAGACACTTACTGCACTGACCATAAGGCAAAGTAGCACCAACTCGCACTAAATTCTAGACTTATGCTAGTTTTGTTGAATAAAATAAGCAAACAATGTTATGAAATATGACAAGAAGACGCTGCGGTGCCAGAAACTTGTATTATTGTCAGCTAAGTGAACGAGTCGTTCATAACGGAGATTCATTCACAAACGAATCGCTCCCTCAGTCAGAATGAGAAGTGAAAGCAAGAGAGGGGGTGTGTTTCAGGACATGGATTAGATCAAATTAAACAGGGAGAGAGAATAATACATTTCCATGCACACAAACACTCACTTTTTGTCAGGAATGCCCGTGCGGTCACATCCATCAATGTAGAAAAGTGATGTAAAATTATAATATTTCGTAAATTAAAAAAATATTTGCATACGGACCACCGGGGAAAACTCCCGATCATAGATATATGTGTATATGTGTATATCTCTGGCTTTGGATGGCCACAGTCCTCCACTTCACCTTGGTCCTGCATTCATTTCAAAGGAGCGCTACCCTGTACTAAAATGGCGGCTCTATTGACGCATTCCTTCTAATAGACAACAGTAGGGTAGGCGACATCTAGTGTATATATCTATGATGTAATTCAACATTGTTGCAGTATGTGTGTGTGTGTGTGTGTGTTCCATTCTGTTATTATCTTACTATCTATCTTAAAGGTATTATGTTGCATTCAGAATGTCCATTCAGAATATTGATATTCGAGATTTGATATATATTTGAAACATTAAGGAAATATCTTGTCATATTAAGGAAATGTACTGTCATATTTATATCTGAGATCATGTGGCAAAAATATAGCTTGAATGTAGTTTGAAACAATGTAATGTTGTTCCAGAATTTAAAATATTGAAACATTGTGGTGATGTAATCTCTTAGCTGTGTAAAATTGCTACAGTGTTGCAGTGTGTGTGTGTGTGTGTGTGTGTGTGTGTGTGTGTGTGTGTGTGTGTGTGTGTGTGTGTGTGTGTGTGTGTGTGTGTGCGCGGTGTAGCAATTCCATTCAGAACACAGATTATTAACAATGTAATGTTGTTCCAAAATTTGAAACATTGTAACATTGTGTGTGTGTGTGTGTGTGTGTGTGTGTGTGTGTGTGTGTGTGTTTCATTCAGATATTATCTTCAGCATGGGGAGCGGATTCAGATGTTTCTCTTGTGTAGGACTATTCATTCAAGACTTTTTTTTTCATTCGTAATGTGAATTATAAGAAAAAGTGCCAATGTTTGACACGTGCAGCCTTTTTTATTCCACAAAATTCATGAACTGTTTAAAATGATGATTATTATGAGGACGCGTTCAGAATGTCCATTCAGAATATTGATATTTGAAACATTAAGATCATATCTAATATCTATTATTTCTGACATCGTGTGGTAAACGTATAGCATGAATGTAATTTAAAACAATGTAATGTTGTTCCAGAATTTAAAACATTGAAGCAGTGTGGTGATGTAATCTCTTAGCTGTGTAAAATTGCTACAGTGTTGCAGTGTGTGTGTGTGTGCGGTGTAGCAATTCCATTCAGAACACAGATTATCTTCAGAATGAAGAGCAGATTCAGGCGTTTCTCTTTTGCGTAGGACTATTAATTCAAAGCACAATTTTTATTTTCTGGAAAGCGAAAAAAATAGATAAAACGTGTGGCAGAAAGTTTGAGGCATGCAGCACTTAAGAACAATCTGAATGTGTCGAATCAGTGCTTTCAGCACAATGCAATATTGGGAAATTCAAGTGCACTAGTGTCGGCATTTTCCATTCAGCTTTGCTTTGGGTGGATGCTAAAGCCGCCGCCGCCGCCGCTGCGTGCGCTCCGAGGTGACAGACGCGCAAAAAGTTGGCCGCTCCGTGTGCTTTTTGAAGTGAAAGGTTATTTGCATCCTGTCGTGAGGGGAGTGTTTCCACTAATCCTGCCGGCACAAGAAAAAGAGACGCGCTGTGTCAGGATCTTATCCTGCTCCTGAAAGAAAGAGTCACGGCAAATCCTGCAGGACACGAGTCAACCCGCAGAGAGACATTCACCTATTTCACTCTCTCTCTCTCTCTCTCTCTCTCCCCCCTCTCTCTCTCTCTCTCTCTCTCGGACACCGGCGTCGTGGGCTTTGGGACAGTGGCGGATTTGTTTGAGCTCAAATCTGCAGTCCTGGCGTTCGGGGTTTTTAAGCCACTCGAGTGTTTATGTGTCTTGTATTTAATTTAGTGCTTCATTTGAATGACAAAAGAATAAAATAAGCATTTGCATGGCAGCGGCGGCTGTGGCGGTGGTGTTGGCCGTTGAATAAATACAGATAAAAAAAGAGCAAAAGTTGATTCCCAGACTGCCACTTCTCTGAGCTCAGCATCATCATTATTTTCTGTCTTTGCTGAATTTTTGCAAATGCATCTTGATTTGATGAGGCTGTTGTTTGTTTATGATTTAATATAAATTATTTTTATCTTTCATATTTGGATCTTTACATTTTTGTTTCTGTATTATTTTGATTCATCCCTTGTATCAGCATGATTTTTTTTTCTTTTTTTTTTTTTTTTTGCTGAATTTCAGCAAGTGCATCTTTGATTTGATGATGCTTTTTGTTTTATGTGTGAATAAAAATGATTTATCTTTCATATTTAGATCTTTAAATTATTTACTGTTTTTTTTTATTCATTTCATGGATCAGCATGGATTTTTTTGCTGCATTGTTGCAAATGCATCTTGATTTGATGATGTTTTTTTGTTTTTGTATGTGTTATATAAATGATTATTATCTTTTATAGTCAAATCTTTAAATTTTTCTATATTAGTTTGATCCCTTTTTGGATCAGCAATATTTCTTTTCCTTGTTTTTAATTTCTGCAAATGCATCTTGATTTGAGGCTTTTGTTTGTTAATAGAAATGATTATTATCTTTTATATTCAGGTCTTTACATTTTTCCGTAACACTTTACAATAAGGTTCATTAGTTAATGCATTTACTAACATGAACTGATCACGAACACTTGTACAGCATTTATTCATAATTCAACATTCACTAATGCATTATTAAAATCCAAGTTCATGCTTGTTAACATTAGTTAATGCATTGTGAATTAACATGAACTAACAACAGTATTTTCATTAACTAACTTTAACTTACATGAACAAATGCTGTAGTAAATGTATTGTTCATGGTTTGTTCATGTTAGTAAATGCATTAACTAACATTAACTAATGAACCTTATTGTAAAGTGACCCATTTTTCTATATTAGTTTGATCCCTTTTTGGATCAGCAATATTTCTTTTCCTTGTTTTTGTTTAATTTTTGCAAATGCATCTTGATTTGAGGCTTTTGTTTGTTAATATAAATGATTTTTATCTTTTATATTTAGATCTTTACATTTTTCTATATTTCGATTCATCCCTTAGATCATTTATTTTTTTTAAGTTGAATTTTTAGCAAATGTATCTTGATTTGATGATGCTTTTTGTTGTGTTAATATAAATGAGGATTATCTTTTTTTTAATTTAGATCTTTACATTTTTTTCTGTATTTTGTTTAATCATTCCATGGATTAACATGGATGTTTTTTTGCTGAATTTTTGCAAAAGCATCTTGATTTGAGGCTTTTTTTGTTTTATTTGTTAATATAAATGATGATTATCTTTTTTTTTTTTTTTAGATCTTTACATTTTTCTATATTATTTTGATTCATCCCTTGCCTCAGCATGGATTTTTATTTCTTTTTTTGCTGAATTTTTGCACATGCATCTTAATTTTTGTCATATGTGTTAATATAAATGATTTTTCTGATTTTTTTTCTTTTTTTGCTGATTCATCCCTTGGATTACCATGAATTTGTTTTTGTTTTTTTTTTGGAAATTTTTTGCAAGTGCATCTTTGATTTGGTGATGTTTTTTTGCTTTGTGTTAATATAAATGATGGTTATCTTTCATATTTTAATCTTTACATTTTTTTTCTGTATTTTTTTATTTTTTTTTTTTTTGAATTTTTGCAAACGCGTCTTGATTTTGATGAGGCTTTTGTTTGTTATATGTTTAAATATAAATGATTATTATCTTTTTATATTTAGATCTTTCTTTTCTTCTTTCTTTCTTTATTGTCCACAAGTGGAAATGTATCTTTGGCCTCACCTCACAACCACATCAACGTTCACATTACATAACAGAAAACCCAGACAACACAAATACATTAAATGTCATCACATATATCGCAATAAAAACTCTATTTAAAACCCTTTACATACTTAGAACCCAGTATTTAAAAGTCTAATGGCAGTCGGTACAAAGGACATTTGATACACATTTTTTTACTTGAGGTTGCCTAAAACGTCTTTTTGATGGCAAGAGCTGAAATTGTACATTTAAGGGATGGGAACAATCTTCAATAATGATGTGTGCTTTCTGTTTAATTCTCATTGAATAGATTTCATTTGGTTGTCTTTGTGCTTTACCTACAATTGCACTGCCGATTTTTACTACTCAACACAGTTTTTGCTTTTCCTTAATTGACAACAGTCCATACCATGCAATCATGTTAAAGCTCACAACACTTTCAACCAAGTTCTTGTATACCATCTCCAGAGCATCTTGACTCACACCAAATTGTTGTAACCTCCTAATGAGATATAATCTCTGCATTGCTTTTTTAAAAATGCACTGTGCATTTGCAGCAAATGTCAATCCACTATTAATAAATGTTCCTAAATATTCAAAACATCCAACTGTCTCTATTTCATGTCCCTCAATGACCAGAGGTTTCTCTTTACAATTTTCTATATTATTTTGATTCATTCCGTGGATCAGCATGATTTTTTTTTCTCTCTTTTTTTTGCAGAATTTTTGCAGATGCATCTTAATTTGACGAGGCTCTTTGGTTATGTGTCAATATAAATAAGGATTATCTTTTTTTTATTTAGATCTTTATATTTTTTTCTGTGTTTTGTTTAATCATTTCGTGGATTAACATGGATTTTTTTTTTTTGCAGAATTTTTGCAGATGCATCTTAATTTGACGAGGCTCTTTGGTTATGTGTCAATATAAATGAGGATTATCTTTTTTTTATTTAGATCTTTATATTTTTTTTCTGTGTTTTGTTTAATCATTTCGTGGATTAACATGGATTTTTTTTTGCTGAATTTTTGCAAAAGCATCTTGATTTGAGGCTTTTTTTGTTTTATTTGTTAATATAAATGATGGTTATCTTTCATATTTTAATCTTTACTTTTTTTTTCTGTATTTTTTTTTTATTGAATTTTTGCAAATGCATCTTGATTTTGATGAGGCTTTTGTTTGTTATATGTTTAAATATAAATGATTATTATCTTTTTATATTTAGATCTTTACAATTTTCTATATTATTTTGATTCATTCCGTGGATCAGCATGATTTTTTTTTCTCTCTTTTTTGCAGAATTTTTGCAGATGCATCTTAATTTGACGAGGCTCTTTGGTTATGTGTCAATATAAATGATTACTATCTTATATATTTAGATCTTTACATTTTTCTGTATTTTGATTCATGCCGTGGATTACCATGAATTAGTTTTTTTGCTGAATCTTTGCAAATGCATCTTTGATTTGATGATGCTTTTGTTTGTTGATATAAATGATTACTATCTTATATATTTAGATCTTTACATTTTTTTATATTATTTTGATTCATGTTATGTATCAGCATGATTTTTTTTTCTCTCTTTCTTTACTGAATTTAGCAAATGCATCTTGATTTGATGTAGGCTTTTGTCTGTTATGTTAATAAAAATGTTTATTATTTACATTTAGATCTTTGCATTTTTCTGATTCATGCCGTGGATCAGCTTAATTATTTCCTTTTTTTGCAGAAGTTTTGCAAATGTATCTTGATTTGAGGCATTTTGTTTATTATTTATTCCAATATAAATCATAATTATCCTTTATATTTAGATCTTTACATTTGTCTGTGTTTTTCCGATTCATGCCGTGGATTATATGATATAAAATGCAGAGCGAAACGGGCCGAGCTGCTTGTTCACATGCGGAGCTCTTTTGTTCTGTGTGTAGCGTCTGCCACGGCCAAACTGGCACAGATGCCACACAACATCTCTCATGCCTGGCATGACACACACACACACACTCACACAGGCAAACAATAAACCTTACACATCCTCTCACGCTTTTATGTGTGTGTTTTAGTGATTCTGTATTTGTTTTTCACTGAAAAACAGAAATGCATCCAGCAGCCGTTTGCATAGTTCTGTTTTAAGAAATGTGTTACCGCATTATTACAAATAAATGTATAAATAGTAGCTACTTTAAATGATTAGAAGTACTTGCATGCAACTGCATTTAGCAACTATTCATTTGTTCATTCATTTTCTTTTTGGCTTAGTCCCTTTATTAATCAGGGGTCACCACAGCGGAATGAACCGCCAAATTATCGAGCGTATGTTTTTATGCAGCGGATGCCCTTCCAACCACAACCCATCACTGGGAAACACCCATACACTTTTGCATTCACACACACACACTACGGTGAATTTAGTTTATTCAGTTCACCTGTACCCCACGTGTTTGGACTGTGGGGGAAACTGAAGCACCCGGAGGAAACCCACGCCAACACAATGGGAGAACATGATTTAGCAACTAACATATTTTAATGATAAGAAATCAATATTTAGATATAATACATTACGCAATTATGAGCAGATAACATTTCTGATTAGCAATGCAAATTCAAATACTTATTATAATAATTGAACAAATCATATAAGATAAAATTCAATCTAAAATGTATTGAAAATACATTGCAATGTAATATTACAAATATTTGTATATAATAAATATAAATATCATAACATGTTATTATAAGAAATGATATTTTTGATTAGTTTGCAATGATTGCATAATAAAAATTGAGTGTAAAATAAAAATATATTAACTATTATTCTTAATCCCTGATATACAGCCAGGATGTCAGATTGATAGATTACTATCTCTTCTTCCTGTAGACCTGAAAATAATGTTTAATGTTTGACTCTCACAGTGACTTTTTCCTTCTGCCATTGGGGTAAACTGTTTTTTTTGTATTTCTTTGTTTATTTAACAGGGACAATACACTTGACAAAGACAACCAATGCCACCTTATATAGGGCATATAGCATGCATATAGCATGAAGCTAATTTCCAGCCCTTGTCCCTGGTTGGGCTTTACAGTGCATCCGGAAAATATTCATATCGCTTGACTTTTTTTTTCACATTTCTTTGTTACAGCCTTATTCCAAAATGGATTAAATTGATTTATTTCCTCAACCTTCTACACACAATCCTCCAAAATTACAATGTGAAAAAAGAGTTTTTGAAATTGTTGCAAATTTATTAAAAATAAAAAGCTGTAAAATCACATGTACATCAGTATTCACAGCCTTTGCTCAACACTTTGTTGATGCTCCTTTGGCTCAATTACAGCCTCAAGTCTTTCTGAATATGATGCCACAAGCTCGGCACACCTGTCTTTGGGAATATTTGCCCGTTCCTCTTTGCAGTACCTCTCAAGCTCTATCAGGTTGAATGGGAAGTGACAGTGTACAGCCATTTTCAGATCTCTCCAGAGATGTTCAATAAGATTTAGGTCTGGGCTCTGGCTGGGCCGCTCGAGGACATTCACCGAGTTGTTGTGAAGCCGCTCCATTGATATTTTGGCGGTGTGCTTTGGGTCATTGTCCTGCTGGAAGATGAACCGTCGCCCCAGTCTGAGGTCAAGAGCACTCTGAAGCAGGTCTTCATTCAGGATGTCTCTGTACATTGCTGCATTCATCTTTCCCTCTATCCTGACTAGTCTTCCAGTTCCTGCTGCTGAAAAACATCCCCACAGCATGATGCTGCCACCACCATGCTTCACTGTAGGGATGCTGTTAGCCTGGTGTTGAGCGCTGCCTGCTTTTCTCCAAATGTAACGCCTGGCGTTCACTCCAAAGAGTTCAGTTTGAGTCTCATCAGACCAGAGAGTTTAGTTTCTGATGGTCTGAGAGTGAATTTAATCCATTTCGGAATAAGGCTGTAACAAAAATATGTGGAAAAAGTGAAGCGCTGTCAGTACATGCCGGATGCACTGTACATAAAAATATATAAATAAATAAATAAAATGCAATACAACAAATGTGCACAGTATATACAGAGCCACAAACATAAAATGTAAGTCAATCTGCATACTAAAGAGATATGTAAACCTGACCAACCTGAATTAATAATACTTAATGTTCACATTGCTGAGTTCAACCATTCGTTCAGCTTTACAGAAAATACTGGGAGTTCTGTTTGTAAGTTTAAATCAACAGGCATGGCATGGAATGAGATGTGATCCTTTCACTGAAAGGCATGGCTTACCCACAGTGATTCTGCAGATTCTACAATTCTCACTTACTGCCCGTCTAGTCTGCACCATCACTGCTGAATTCATGTATCAACTCACAGAGTACCTTAGGGGCAAGACCTTGTACATATTCATTCATTCATTCATTCATTCATTCATTCATTCATTCATTCATTCGTTTTATTTTCGGCTTAGTCCCTTTATTAATCTGGGGTCGCCACAGCGGAATGAACCGCCAATTTATCCAGCACGTTTTTATGCAGCAGATGCCCTTCCAGCCGCAACCCATCTCTGGGAAACATACTTTAACATGGTTTATAAAATTTAAAACTTAAAAAAAAAATCATCAAAATTAACAAGTTATATATGAGCAACATCTCACACGAGTAGCAGTGTGATATGGCTGTATATCGGCTCTGGTGGGAGGCGTGCATGGCTCGAGGTCGCAGGCGGAGTGCCTTAGGCCCCGTTTACATCATCAGGTCTTGATGTCCAATTCTGATTTGTTGCCTATATCTGATGTATTCACCTGTCCGTTTACACGTACTTTTAATTCTGACCCAAATCTGATTCATACACTTACAATTTACGATGTCGCGCTTGGGTAAAGGCAGGTTCTAGCATCTGCACCACACTAGCCACGATGGAAGAAATTGTCTTGCTTTTAGCTCTGCAATATGTGAAGTTCGCCCAACTTTAAAATGATTTTGAGGCGGAGGAGGAGGAGGGAAAGGGCCGTCATCGCAGCTTGCGCCTATAGTCTATATATGGTGTCCTCCAGCATTCAGAGGAATTTGTGGGTATGAGAGAGGTCTCAGGTCTGGTGGGAGCAAATTGTGGCGACTGACCACTTTCCTCCTCTGTGTTTCCTCTGATGTTGTTGTTGTGTACCGCATTGGCGTCTCCACACATGCTCTTCCTTCTACGTCATTAAACCGTGGAGAACTTCCACATTGTTGCAAGTTTAAACGTACAAAACGGAATGCTTCAAATCCAGTCTGCCTGTTTACATGATAGTCGCATTGTCACATATCTGATTTTCATTTAAAATACTTTAAATGTTTTATATTTTGTTTCAGACATACAGTGTCATCCTGCAACTGTTTTGCAGCATATGAAATGACCCAAACCCTATTTTTAACTGTCCAAAATGGGGAAAATTTTTTGTTTTTACTGTCTGATAGTCAAAGCAAGTTCAAAAAAGATTTCTACGTTATTTATGCATTAAAAACATTCAGGAAAAAGTGTTTTATGTAAATTGGGACCACGAGTGCACATACATGGACATCATTTTTCTCTAAAAGTGCATCATATCAAAAGATGATACTTCGATTTTTATTCTAATTAGGTTCCAATAAGCCCAAATAGTAAAGAGAAATAAAAAAATGCATGTAAAAAACACCTTGGGCCTTAAGAGGATAACCACTTAAGAGCTAAAAATGTGCTGTCCACGTATGTGGACACTCGAGCCCTAATCTGATTCATTTACACATATGAATGAGGCCTGAAACCGATCTCTGAACATCCGAATGCGTTTATTTCGTGTTTATACAGTCATAGAACAGATCTGATCTGTGTCACATATGAGCAAAAAATCGGAATTTGGTCTCATTTAACTGGCAGTGTAAACTGGGCTGTTTACAGCCATAAACGGGGCTGTATACAGCCATATTGCACTGCTACTCATGTGATATTGCGTTTATACAACAGTTCGACGACATAATCGTGTATATAAAAAAGAAAATCAAACAGAGTTTAAAAAATCCATTTGTATGAGGAACTACTTTCTTCCATCGTTCATTCACATCTGCAGCTGACGTCAGAACAGCAGAAACCGCTGCTCATTCACCAACATCACTTTAGAGCTAGTGTTTGAATGATTCTCTAGCGTAATGTCTAAGGTGATGACAAAACAGCTGACTTTGCTCACATTTTAAGATTATAAGGCTGAACAGCATGAAATGCCATCAGTCTACAGAGATTTCCCAGTATTTCTCTGTTGCAATCGGGAGATCACAATAATTAACCCTGAAAAAGCCAAAGCAAAGCAAACACTAGCAGATTACTATGGTATAATCACAGCACTACAACATACACAAGAGAGAGATCGACTTCGAGCATGGGTGACCAACCCTGTTCCTGGCGATCGACCTTCCTGCAGATTTCAGCTCCAACCCTGATCAAACACACCTGAACCAGTTATTTAGAACCTGAGGAGCTCTTGATAATTACAGGCAGGTGTGTTTGATATAGGCTGCAACTGAAAACTGCAGAAAGGTCGATCTCCAGCAGTAGGGTTGAGCACCCCTGACTTAGTGTCACTTACCTGTTTAATAATGATTTGATCAGCTTTGAAATATGAAAACGCTGAGGGCTTATTATCTAGTCTGTCGCCATCTTGTGGCAGAACGTCAACTGTCTTTGCTCTGCTCAGTATGACAAGCTCATGGCTGCTGATCTCCGAAATAATATTTAAAATATGCACTATCCTTATAAATAAACTGCACAGTTGCAATCTAAACAACTACATTCTCTCCTAAAAAAATCCTCAAAAGTACATTATGTTGTCCAACAGCTGCAATATTTGTAAACTGTAGTGAGTTTATTGATCTGCTGTCACTCTATGTGGGCGGAGTAATACACAAGGGTGAAGAGGCTTGTGTATTACAGAATGTCGCACAGCTATCAGCTAATCAGATTCGAGAATCAGACAGAACTGTTGTATAAATTGAAATATGTTCATTATATATGGTTCGTTTTGAAATATGATTATTTTGCTTACCCCATTGGCAGATCATTTAGCTTGTTTTAAGGAAAAACTCACTTAATTTTGACTATTTCTAAAAACAAAACAATGTTTTTCATGTGTCTAAAAAATGCTTCTTGATGTAAGAATGTGTAGATATTTGGACTAGAAATTAGACAAGTATGGGTTTTTGCAGTGTAATGCAGTGAATCCAGCTCTCAATCCAGGCTCTGTGCCGATGCATCCGGCTCACAGCTGAGAGAAATATTACTGTCATTCATCACACGGACGTCACGCCAATCCCTGACAGACTCTCGCTCAGATCCTCCATCCTGATTTGGACACTGATCGGGTTTTCATGCGCGCTGGAATCTGGAGGGTTTATGATCACGGGGAAAATACATCAGAGATTTCAGACCTGTGTCATTATATTATCTCAGATTTATCTCTTTCAGTTGAGTCAATATGTTTTGAAGTTGAGAGTCTAGAGCTGTAAAATAAACATGAGAGATGGATGATGGATGGATAGGTGGATGGGCAGATGGATGGATGGATGGATGGATGGGTGAACGATGGGATGGATAGATGGATGAAATAAAGGATGAATAGTTTGATTGATTGACTGGTTGATGGACTGATGGATGGTATAATGGATGGATGAATTAATCGATGGACTGATAAATGATGGATGGATGAATGGATGGAATAAAGGATAGATGGATGGATTGATTGGTTGATGGATTGGTGGATGGAATAAAGGATGGATGGACAGTATAATGGATGGATAAATTAATTGATGAACTGATGAATGATGGATGGATGGATGAATGAATGGAATAAACAATTGATTGATTGACTGGTTGATGGACTGATGAATGGAATAAAGGATGGATGGATGAGTTGATGGACTGATGGATGGTTTAATGGATGGATGAATTAATTGATGGTCTGAGGAATGATGGATGGATGAATGGATGGAATAAAGGATGGATGGATGGATGGATTGATTGGTTGATGGATTGGTGGATGGAATAAAGGATGGATGGACAGTATAATGGATGGATAAATTAATTGATGAACTGATGAATGATGGATGGATGGATGGATGGATGGTTGGATGAATGAATAGAATAAACGATTGATTGACTGGTTGATGGACTGATGAATGGAATAAAGGATGGATGGATGAGTTGATGGACTGATGGATGGTTTAATGGATGGATGAATTAATTGATGGACTGATGAATGATAGATGGATGAATGGATGGAATAAAGGATGGTTGGATGGATTGATTGGCAGGTTGATGGATTGGTGGATGGAATAAAGGATGGATGGACTGTATAATGGATGGATGAATTAAGTGATGAACTGATGACTGATGGATGGATGAATGAATGGAATAAACGATGGATTGATTGATTGATTGATTGATTGACTGGTTGATGGACAGATGAATGGAATAAAGGATGGATGGATGAGTTGATAGACTGATGGATGGTATAATGGATGGATGAATTAATTGATGGACTGATGAATGATGTATGGATGAATGGATGGAATAAAGGATGGATGGACGGTATAATGGATGGATAAATTAATTGATGGACTGATGAATGATGGATGGATGAATGAATGGAATAAACGATTGATTGATTGATTGATTGATTGATTGATTGATTGATTGATTGATTGATTGACTGGTTGATGGACAGATGAATGGAATAAAGGATGGATGGATGGATGGATTGATTGGTTGATGGATTGGTGGATGGAATAAAGGATGGATAGACTGTATAATGGATGGATGAATTAATTGATGAACTGATGAATGATGGATGGATGAATTAATGGAATAAAGAATGGATTGATTGATTGATTGATTGATTGATTGATTGATTGATTGATTGATTGATTGATTGACTGGTTGATGGATGGAATAAAGGATGGATGGATTGATTGATTAACTGGTTGATGGACTGATGGATGGAAGGATAGATGGATGGATGGATGGATGGATGGATGGATGGATTGACTGGTTGATGGACAGATGGATGGAATAAAGGTAAGATGGATGGATGTATTGATTGATTGACTGGTTGATGGACAGATAAATGGAATAAAGGATGCACGGATTGATTGATGGATGGATGGAATAAAGAATGGATGTATTGATTGACTGATTGATGGACAGATGGATGGATGTATTGATTGACTGATTGATGGACAGATGGATGGATGTATTGATTGACTGATTGATGGACAGATGGATGGATGTATTGATTGACTGATTAATGGACAGATGGATGGATAGAATAAAGAATGGTTGGATGGCATAATGGATAGATTGATGGGACTGATGGTAGATTGGACTGATGAATGGATGGATAGAATAAAGGACTGATGGATGATGGGTGGACGATTGGATGGATGAATGGGTGGATTAATTGATTGGACTGATGAATGGATGGACTGATGGATGAATGGTTAGAATAAAGCCGCGGTCACACTGGACTTTACTCCCCATAGACTTCCATTCATACGCACGCGAATGCGTCAGACCGGAAACGCAGGGTCATGCGTCGAGTTTCGCAGGTTGCTTGACTGTGTGAGACGAATCCAGGATCAAAACATGACCTCTCTGGACAGAAATTTAAAACATGGAGCAATCGCTCGCTTTTTTAATGTCTAATCATCTTGTTTAATCCCGCCCCGTTTCGCAGCGCCGTGCGACAGAATTTCACAAAGTCAAACTCTAGTGTGACCGCAGCTTAATAGATACTATAGATTGATAGAGTGAATGAGGATCAATTGATTAATGGTAGATGGATGAATGGATAGTTTGCTGGCTGTGGAAAAAGGTGTGTGTCAGATAGTAAAGCCCTTTCTCTGGTCTCTGATTTGCAAGTGTGTGTTCTGCTCGTCATTATCAGGTTGTGTGTGAATCTCATCCTCTAGACCGTAGAGTGTGTGTGACTATTTGATTTGCTCATGATCTTCAGAGGTTCTGCTGATACTACATCTTTGAGCCAAAATGGCCGCCATGCCACTGCAGTTTCACTGACATGTGGCTCTTTTGAACGATGACCTTCTGCTGAGCTCCTGCAGTGCCATTAACCTCCGCCGGCTGGACGTGACCTCTGACCCCTAAGGTCAGGACGGCTGATCCAGTGTTAAACGCCTCTCAGACAGGAAGTGCTTCTCATTATCTTCCTCCAGCTGTTTACTCATAAGCCCCTGGTGCTCAGCGGAGGTGTGATGATTCTTTAATATGTTGGGACCTTGTGATATTTCTGTCAATATTGTCTGCTGTGTGTGCATTGAGGAAAACAATGAACTTAAATGATTTTAGCAAATGGCTGCAATATAACAGAGTGAAAAATCTGAAATAATAATATAATGATACTAAAACAATAATCCACTTCGCTGTAATGTTGTAAATCAGAATCAGAGTGAGCTGTATTCGTCAACTGTGCACAAACACACACAGAATTGTCTTTCGGTCTCCAGCAGGAAGTGATGCGGGATCTGAATCTGCAGCCAAACACCTTAATTGTGATGCATCCTGGCTTTGTCTGCTGTATGTGCGGCTCCGTTCTGAAGCCATATGGTGTCGCATGCAACATTTAACTTGTCAGCTGTAATGGATTGTTCTGGAAGCAGATTTTAGCTTTAGCGCCGGCGGCTCGTCTGTATGAAGGATCATGAAGCGCCTGCAGATTCTGACCTGTGCGGCTCCACATTTACCCACAATCCTCGGCGGCGGCGGCGGAGCGCAGACCCTGAGCTGCTGCTGTCAGAAACACTTACTGCGGACAACAGATCTAGTCTCACGCTCTCACACACATGCACGCACACACACATACACATATACATACTTGGTTATAAAACATTGTTTTGTTTTATTTTATTTAATTTTAATTTCATTTAATGAATCAATTAATTTTCTTTCATTTATTTTTAGTATTTTAATTTAATAAATTTATTATTTTATTTTGATTCAATTTTTAAATTATTATTATTAAATTATTTTATATTTTTTATTTTTTATACTTAGTATTTTCATTTAATTCATTTTTTTCTTTGATTTATTTTAAGTATTTTCATTTAATTTATTAAATTTTTTATTTATTTATTTATTTTTTTATTTACCTTTAGTATTTTTATTTAGTTTATTTTCTCTTATTTATTTTTAGTATTTTTATTTAATAATTTTTTTTCTTTTATTTTTTGTATTTATTAAATTTTCTTTTTATTCTTTTTATTTTCTTTCATTTTCTTTTATTTATTTGTATTTTCTTTTCTTTTATTTACTTTTAATTTTATTAATTTATTTTTATTTTATTTCATTTTATTTATTGTTAGTATTTTCATTTAATTTATAGAATTTTTATTTTGTTTTGTTTTCTTTTTATTATTTTCTTTCCTTTTATTTTTAGTATTTTAATTTTGTTAATTTAGTTTATTTTCTTTTATGTTTGGTATTAATTTAATTTTTACATTTTAATTTTTACATTTTTAAATTTTTAAATTTTATTTTATTTACATTTGGTATTTTCATTTAGTTAATTTATTTTATTTTTTGTTATTTAATTAAATTTATTTATTTATTTATTTTATTTATTAGCATTTTAATTTAAATTTATTTTTATTTTCTTAATTATTTTTTATATTTTTATTTAAATTTATTTCTTATTTTTTTACAGGAGGTAAAATGTTTGTAAAATGTTGAGTTAAAATAAGTTTAAAATATCAGTGTAAAAAATATATTTTAATGATTTCAGTAATTCAGTTTTGTAATTATATATAATTTTATTGTACTAAATTTAGGATATTAATTTAATTTTGTTTATTTTTAACATTTTATATGAAATTGAGTTTTTATTGTATTTTATTTACTTTTTTGTTATTATATTTTACTTTTAAGCAAACAAGACTGTGTGTGTGTGTGTGTGTGTGTGTGTGTGTGTGTGTGTGTGTGTGTGTGTGTGTGTGTGTGTGTGTGTGTGTGTGTGTGTGTGTGTGTGTGTCAATGGTTACTGGTTTTCAACATTTTCTAGATATCTTTTGTGTTCGACAGGAAAGAAACTCAAAGGCTTAGCACTCAAGGCAGAGTAGGTATTGAGTAAATTTACATTTGTGGGTGAACTACCCCTTTTTTAAGTGTGTGTGTGTGTGTGTGTGTGTGTGTGTGCCGCCCCCTGTAGTGTCTCTCCATCTGGCTCTGTGTGTGTGTCGCTGGTGGTCTGGAACGCTGGACTGAGACTCTTCTGCTGTTTCTGACTGCACGTTTCTCAGTGTTAAAGTCACAGTCAAATTTAAATCTACTTCTTCTATATGGTAGTGCTTGTTATGAATGATGTATCTGTGCACTTCATTATTTTGTAAACATTAATTTGCCCTCAGTCTTTAATCAAACATCTTAACCTTCCTTCCCACCTTCAAATGGCTTGTCTTCACTTATGGTCACATGGAATGCTTTTAGGGTGGGGCTTTTGGCCATTTAGGGAGGAGTTATTAGTCATTTATGGCAGGGCTATCAGTCATTTTAAGGTTGGAGCTATCAGTCAGTTAAGGGTGGAGCTATCAGTCCTTTAGGGAGGAGCTATCAGTCATTTTAAGGGTGGAGCTATCAGTCATTTAAAGGTGGAGCTATCAGTCCTTTAGGGAGGAGCTATCAGTCATTTTAAGGGTGGAGCTATCAGTCAGTTAAGGGTGGAGTTATCAGTCCTTTAGGGAGGAGCTATCAGTCTAAGGGTGGAGCTATCAGTCCTTTAGGGAGGAGCTATCAGTCAATTAAGGAGGGACTATTAGTCATTTGAGTAGGGGCTATCGGTCATTTAGGGCGGAGTTATCAGTCATTTGGGGAGGGGCTACTAGTCATTTAGGGAGGGACTATCAGTCATTTAGGGCGGAGCACCAGTCATTTAAAGAGGGGCCAACAATCATTTGGAGCGGAACTATCAGTCATTTAGGGAGGGGCTATCAGTTCTTTTGGGAGGAGCTATCAGTCGTTAAGGGAGGAACTATCAGTCATTTAGGGAGGAGCTATCAGTTATTTTGGGAGGAGCTATCAGTCGTTAAGGGAGGAACTATCAGTCATTTAGGGAGGAGCTATCAGTTATTTTGGGAGGAGCTATCAGTCATTAAGGGAGGAACTATTAGTCATTTAGGAAGGAGCTGTCATTCGTTTAGGGCGAGGTTATCAGTCATTTAGGTAGGAGCTATTAGTCTTTTAGGGCAGAGCTATCAGCCCTTTAGGGAGGAGCTATCAGTACATTTAGGAGGGACTATTAGTCATTCGAGGAGGGGCTATCAGTCATTTTTGGGAGGGGTTATCAGTCATTTAGGAAGAAGCTATCAGTTGTTTAGGGTGGAGCTATCAGCATTTAAGGCATAGCTATCAGTCATTTAGGGTGGGGCTATTAATCATTAAAGGAGGGGCTAACGGTCATTGGGGAGGTTTTATTAGTCATTTAGGGAGGAGCTATCAGTCATTAAAGGAGGGGCTATCAGTCATTTAGGGAGGAACTATCTGTAGTTTAGGGTGGGGCTAAAAGTCTTTTAGGGAGGAGCTATCAGTCATTTAGGAAGAGGCTGTCAGTCATTTAGGGAGGAGCTATCAGTCATTTAAGGAGGGGCTATCAGTTCTTTAGGGAGGAGCTATCAGTCTTTATGGGAGGGGCTATCAGTCATTTAGGGTGGAGATATCAATCATTTGGAGAGGTGCTATCAGTCATTTGGAGGACTATCTGTCAATTAGGATGGGGCTACAAGTCATTTAGGGAGGAGCTACCAGTTATTTAGGGCGGGGCTACCAGTCATTTAGGGCGGGGCTTTCAGTCCATTATGGTGGGGCTATCAGTCATTTAGGGAGGAACTACCAGTCATTTAGGGTGGGGCGTTCAGTCCATTATAGGCTATCAGTCATTTAGGGAGGAGTTATCAGTCATTTAAGGCAGGGATAGCAGTCATTTGGGTGGAGCTACTAGTCATTTAGGAAGAGACTATCAGTCATTTAGGGCGGAGCTACTAGTCATTTGGGAAGGCGCTATCAACATTTAGGTTTGGACTGTTTTTTCCTAATTTCATGACAGTTTCAAGTGGATGTATGTCACAATACAGGACAAAAGGACAAATGTAACTTCATCCCAACTTCAAACTATTGTAAGGCTAGTTTTTAGTTCCTGACTTCAGTTATACTTGTACATGCAACTTCCAAAAATATATGCAGTTATCACATTATGATTATGAAATGATCGAATTCACCAAACAATTATTTACAGTAAGGCAATGACCTTGACAAAAATGTACTTAGTTATATGCAATTGTATTTGTAAAGTGAATAATTCTGATGTTTTAAATCATTATTAAAACCTATATATAAATAACAAACTCAACAATTTATAGTTTATTTTATTTGTTCATCGTTTAAACAAAAATACGAAATGTTTCTTGGCAATGTTTTATTTATTTCCCCCTCCAAGTTTTTATGGTTTTGGTGTAACTCGTAAGCACTTTGTCTTGCATATATTACAGAAACTCAGCCAATCAGAAGCCAGTAAATGTGACTCCAGCTCTGGTCAATGGTGTAATCAGTGAGCTTCAGATGAATCAGGTGTATTAGTGTAGTCGATTACCACAAACTAGGTTAGCAGCTGCAGCTGTTCACACTGAATCAGCCAATCAGGAGCCAGCACTGGACTCTAATGAGGATGACATCACTCTGGGGCTGGTATCTGATTGGTCAGTGTCAGATCTCAGTCACTGGCGAATGGTGCAGCTTTCCCAGACTCCTCAGCAGCTGTAGTCGCTTCTCCAGCTGTTACACACACACACACACTTGTCACCTGCTCTGCCTGTCACACACACAAACACACACACATATGCATAATGACACCGCAGGTCCGTAATTACTGCCACCAGGGGAGGCAGAGGAGCCATCAGAGACCTGTAAAACACACACACACACACACACACACACACACACACACACACACACACACACACACACACATACATTGTAAATGCATGTAAATATAGATATTTATTCATTTTTCATTATTTATTTCAGTTATTAATCCATTCATTTTCCTTTGGCTTAGTCCCTTTATTCATCAGCGGTGGCCACAGCAGAATGAACCGCCAACTATTCCAACATATGTTTTACACAGCGGATGCCCTTCCAGCCGCAACCCAGTACTGGGAAACACCCATACACACTCATTTACACACACACTACGGCCAATTTAGTTCATCAGTTCCCCTGTAGCACATGTTTGGACTGTGGGGGAAACCGGAACACCCGGAGGAAACCCATGCCAATACGGGGAGAACATGCAAACTCCACACAGAGATGCCAGCTGTCCCAGCCGGGACTCGAACCAGCGACCTTCTTGCTGTGAGTCCACGGTGCTAACCACTTAGCCACCATGCCACCAGGGTGGATTCAATAATGATAAAAGTACCTGCATGTGTGTAAAAGTGTTTAGCAAGACAGCATTCTTAAAATATAAAGCAGCTGATTCTTATTCTGTGTGTGTGTGTGTGTGTGTGTGTGTGTGTGTCAGTAGCTTTTGTTAGGGCGCACTCACATAATTAGGTACAGTCGCCTTGAACCGTGTGCCTTGAAAGCGCGATTGTCCCCCATGCCCTCTCCCCCTCAGTCTGCACTCACATTGCATTTTTTACCTACCAGACCTGAGCACACTTACATCATCGATGATGCGACTGTTCAGTTTAACACAGGGGTGGGCAAACTCGGTCCAGGAGGGCCGGTGTCCTGCACAGTTTAGCTCCAACTCTAATCAAACACACCTGCTTATAGATTTGTAGTGATCTTGAAGACACTGATTAGCATGTTCAGGTGTTTTTGATTAGAGTTGGAGCTAAACTATTCAGGACACCGGCCCTCCAGGACCGAGTTTGCCCACCCCTGGTTTAACAGGAAGAGAAGCCTCTCACTCAGCACAGTGGAGATTGCTTTAGTTATTTCGTTTTGTATTATTTTTAGTCGTTTGATATGCAGTGACACGCAGTCAAACACTTTGCCGAACAGATCCACCACTTTTGATGCTTACAAGTTATCATAAAAGCCCTCGTGCTGCAGGTATTAGGAAGCTTCCTGAAGGTGCAGTAAGGGGTTTGCGTCTTTAATAAACTATGACAATTTGCATTCATTGAACAGTAAGAATGATTAATAAATCCATATGAAACAGTCCCTTAAAAGTGACGTCGTGTCTTCAGTTTTGGGCTCAGGAGCGCTCACACTACAAGCGTACCACACCAAAGCTCGAGTGAACCGCACTCTGGCACACCTTATCCAACCGGGCCAGGGCTGGCCAACTGAGCCCAATTCAGAGCGCACACACTTCTCAAACGATCCAGGAAAGTGCCTGGGCACGGTTCGGATAGCATAGTGTGAGTACGCCCTTAGTCTAAACTGACCAGAAGGACAACCGTTCTACCCTAAATATGTGCAGCCTTCACGAAAAATTTTAATTATTTATATTTTTCTAATGTTGGGGTAGGGCTGGACGATATGGCAAAAATTTATATCACGATATATTTTTTTATTTGGGTCGATACGATATAATTCCGATATCGATATGGACAATATTAAAAAGACAGGAAAAACTGCCAAGAACGCACACAATGGATGTCTGTACCTACAAATGTCTGCAAAGTGAATTTGCAAAGTCGATAATACCTCCAGACTCATATAACTTTTTTTTTAAATAAAAACAGTACAAAAAAAATTTGTTCACTTTTTTTATTTGTATTAAGCCTTTACAAACAAGAAATGTGAAACAAATTATCAAATAAATAAAACTCTCAGACTCAGCTTATAATATATAGACAGTTTGTGGGGGTTCGCTTGACCAACGTGATGAAACTTTTATCAGTTTTTTTTTTTTTGTATATGCTGAATATTTAACAATCAAAATAATACCAAAATCTTACAATTATGACATCCACATCGTAAAAAAACATAGAAAAAGAATAATAATTATAATAATAAAAATCATAAAGAGTAAAGGCTACATTAATATTGGCAATAGAAGAGTTGTTTGAGGATATTCATAATTCTAATTGCTTTTCATCTTGAACGTCCTTTAAGGGTTTGATCTGTCTATTTATATTTGTGTATGTAATTACCTCATTAAATTGAAAGGTTTAACATAAATATCTCTTATATATTTGATATAGTCTATTTATATAGACTAATATTTTATATAACACGTTTTCGTTATTTAACAGATTTAATAGCTCTATTGATCACATTCTTTCTACTTCATCAGCTTTGCAATAACCTGATTCCTGATAAATATGTTTGTGAGTTTTATTTTGTAAGTGCGCGAGTGCTATATTCCAGCATGCAGCGAGTTTGTGTATGCGAGTGTTAATTTTGGTGTTTATGCAAGGATCGAGTTTGTTTGTGCGTGTGTTAATGTGGGAGTATATGCAAGGATCAGCGAGTTTATATGCATATGTGGGTGTATGCATGCATCAAGTTTATATGTATATGCGCAAATTTCATACATGTTTTGAACATTCAATAGTATAGGTGTATATGCGAGTGATTTATAGGTGTATATGCACGTGTTGATAAGCGAAGTTTGATTTAAAGCCTACACGGCGCCTCATAGCGGGTAGCGGGTTTCAGTGTCGAGGAGGTGGATGGTGGTGATGGTGAGGCGACAGGTTGGCTTAAACTTTTATGTTGCCTCATCTTCTGACTCTCAGTATGTTTTATCGGGTGGAACTGCTTCAAATGGTGAAACAGATTTGATGTGTTGCCGCCGCTAGTCAGCTACACTCTCTGGCACACTTTGCAGAACACCAAAACTGAGTTTATCGGAACTTAAAAAGCCGAACCACTTCCACACCACTGCATTAGTCTTTCCTTTCTTATCAACTATTTCGTCTGCATTCTTACTTGTGGAAGCTTGTTCATTCGCATCTGTATTCAGAGCACTCATTTTGTAGCTAAAACTTTCTGCGGCGCAGCTCAAACCAACTGCTGTGCTGAGCGCTGGCAGCGTGTCTGTGTTGTTCGTCATCACGTAAGTGACATCAGATCACGCTCTTTCTGACGGATGAGCACTGAACGTCATTCAGTGACAAGTGATACATGTGTAAGATCTTATATAAAT
Organism: Danio kyathit; assembly: GCA_903798195.1. Classification (NCBI taxonomy): domain Eukaryota; kingdom Metazoa; phylum Chordata; class Actinopteri; order Cypriniformes; family Danionidae; genus Danio; species Danio kyathit. The sequence continues at coordinate 2,580,977 of LR812539.1, forward strand.
AATAATATATATATTTATATATTTGCAAATTTATATTGAAATATCGGAAATTGGTTTAAAAATCATATCACCGTTATTGAAAAAAAATCTATCGCGATATATATTGATATCGAATTATTGTCCAGCCCTATGTTGGGGTCATTTAAAAAAAAAAACTCGCCAAACTTCAAGAAAAAAAAAAACATTGTTTAGGGTTTTATGTCTGCTGTTAAAATGATATTTGTTATTTTTTGACCCATAAAACATATGCTGGAATAGTTGGCGGTTCATTCCGCTGTGGCAACCTCTGAGATAGAGACTAAGTCAAAGGAAAATGAATGCATGAGAAATGAGTGAACACTAATGAAATCCTGCACACTGATGAGGGATGGACATTCTCAGAGTTTGTGTTGAAGAGGAGCGTGTTTCTTCATGCAGAATAGATTTGAGGATTGAAATTAAACTGATCTGCTTTATATTAGAGGTTTAGTAGTGGCGACTCATATTGACCCTCAGGCCAAACAGTGCATGTAGAATTATTAGACAACAGGAGGGTTAAGAAAGAAATCAAAGCATTGCATTGTGGGTTGATTAGTAAATAATAAGGATAACACATCGAGTAATTAAAGGTCTTGGAGTTTGTTAGGTGTGGAGCTGCTGAACAGATCTCTGACACTCTGAGCTTTACTTCTGCCAGTCTCCTCTCTCACTTTCTCATTAACACTCAGTCTGGATCTGTGTGTGTGTGTGCTTGTGTGTGTTTGTATGTATGCATGCTTTGTGTATATGTACTGCATGCCTTGTGTGTGTGTGGGTGTATATTTGTGTTTGTGTGTATGCATATGCGTGTATATGTATGAGTTTTTGCATGTTACATGTTTGTTCAAATTCATCTCTGCAGTTTAACAGTGTGAGTTTTTGACATTTTTTTTTATGTTGTTTAAAGCAATATATTGTATAGAAATAAGTCTATAAACACACCAAAAGTACTGGCTGTTTAGTACCAGGTGTTTGAGCTGTAATTTAACACCGACCCAGACAATATTTCACTTTGTGAAGTTTAGTTATAAGTGAAGTTTCACAAACTAATTTCGAGAGGAGCACGTGATATAATTGACCGCAGCTGGTCTCTCATCTACAATCATTAGTTAGCCAATCAGATTACTCTAAACTCACTATAAGTAGCCTAGCAAATATTACTCCCTTATCTTTGTTTTCCGAAGAAACCCTCCATCCACCCCTTCTCCACCTTTCTTTCTTTACCACGGGGAGCTCTCGAGAACTACCTGATCTCGTTCTCCCTGTACATGCTCAATTGACCAGGCGGGAGCCCTGGGCTCAATCATCTCCGAGCTCAGGGTTCTCTCCCGGGACAGCATGCCAAACCTGCTAATAGCGTCAAGCAATATCTAAGTGTGAACTCTTGAAACTAATTTCGAGAGGATCACGTGATTATGATTGAACACGGCTGGTTACGCATTAACCACACATGACTATCCAATCAGACGATCCCTAACCGACTATAAAGAGCCAGGGTTTCTTACTACAGTCATCTTCGATTTGAAGAACCCCCCCCCCTCCTTCCACCCCTACTCCTCCTCCTTCCTAGATGGGTGACACGGTGGCCCAGTGCTTAGCGCTGTTGCCTCACAGCAAGAATGTCAATGGTTCTAGGCTTTACCAAACCAGCAGACGTTTCTGTGTGGAGTTTGCACGTTCTCCCCGTGCTCACGTGGGTTTCCCCCGGGTTCTCCGGTTTCCTCCCACCGATTAAAAACATGTAACCTAAGTCATTGTCTAAATCAACACTATAGACTCGCTCCCTATCTAGTATCTATCTCTTTAAAGAGAATTACTATCTGCTCTTCAATCACTACGACAGGGGAGTTCTCGAGATCTACCTGAGCTCAAAGCTTCCCTCTCGCCCTGCAAACGGGAGGGAGCCCGGGGCTCAAGGACCTTTTGGGCTCAGAGCTCTCTCCCGGGACAGCATGCCAAACTTGCTTTATAATCAATCATCAGCTAAGTGTGAACTCTTGAAAAACCATTTAAAATGTCCCATAATGCAGTTCAAAAGCATAAATGAACAAAAAAAAAAACTTAAACTTTAAACTTAAAACTTAAATAAATATTAATAAAAAAAACTCTCTCTATATATATATTACACAAAAATATATATAAGTGTGCTTTTGGAGGTTTGTGTGTATGCATATGTGCATCCATTGTTGGTAAATATGCATGCATTTGCATTTTTGTGTACACATGCATTTGTGCATGCATGATTTTGTATGCATGTGTGTGTGTATATGCATGTTTGTGTGTATGTAATTGTGTTTGTAGATGCATGTTTGTGTGTTTGCATAAGTGTGTACAGGTATATGCATGTTTGTGTGTTTGCATTAGTGTTTGTAGATGCGTGTTTGTGTATGCATAAGTGTGTACAGGTATATGCATGTTTGTGTGTGTGTGCGCATTTGTGTTTCTGCATGCATGTTTGGGAATATGCATGTTTGTGTGTGTGCGTTTGTGAATATGCATGTTTGTGTGTATGCATATGTGCATCCATGTATTGTTGGTAAATATGCATGTATTTCCATTTTTGTGTACACATATGCATTTGTGCATGCATGATTTTGTATGCGTGTGTGTGTATATGCATGTTTGTGTGTATGTAATTGTGTTTGTAGATGCATGTTTGTGTGTATGCAAAAGTGTGTACAGGTATATGCATTTTTGTGTGTGTGCATTAGTGTTTGTAGATGCATGTTTGTGTTGGCATAAGTGTGTACAGGTATATGCATGTTTGTGTGTGTGTGTGCGCATTTGTGTTTCTGCATGCATGTTTGGGAATATGCATGTTTGTGTGTGTGTGCGTTTGTGAATATGCATGTTTGTGTATATGCATGTTTGTTTGTATGCATGTTTATGTGTGTGCATTTGTTTGTGCATGCATTTTTGTGTATATATGTCTGTGTATGCATGTACATGTGTATATGTATGTTTGTATGCGTGTATATGCATGCTTTTGTGTATGTATGGGTGTGTATATGCAACATTTTGTGTATGTGTTTTGCATGCTTTTGCTGATGTATATGCATGTGCATGTAAATGTGTGTTTTTTATATGCATATATATTTGTACATGGATGTTTGTGTTTGTTTTTGAGCATGTGTGTGTGCGTGTGTGTGTGTGTGTCTCCTCTAAAGCTGTTCTCCATCCTGCTTTATGTGAGAATGTGCTGCTTGAGTTGAAGTGTTTCTCACACAGGTGCTGGACAGCAGAAACAGCAGCAGCTGTGCAGGTGGAGAGACACTCTCATCTCTCTCTCTCTCTCTCTCTCTCTCTCTCTCTCTCTCTCTCTCTAGCATGAGCTCATATTCACACAACTACCTAAGTGAAAGCATAAAGGTCAGAAAGCAGACTGTTTTTAGCTATGCTCGTTGCATCAATCAATCAATCAATCAATCAATCAATCAATCAATCAATCAATCAATCAATGTCTTGACTTGTCTATAAAATGCTTCTTGAAGATCTTCTTAGATATTTAGACTAGAAACAAGACCAGTAAGAAAAGCAGTTGTCGTTGTTGTTTTCCAGTGTACTTTTTTAGGATTGGCTGGCGTTAACGTATGCCATAATTATCAGCATGTGTTTCTGAACTGGACTGTGTTTTATTCCTCGGGGACTGGAAATGAATTGAAAAGGACATTTTGTTATTAGCTTAAGTCTATTAAAGGCTATTAAACAAGCTTATTCAAATCTGCCTTCTCCTTTCATAGCTCCTCTGAAGCCTTTGGGTGTGATTGAAGCCTTTTTATTTCGTTTAATGTAACGTCTCCAGTGCCTGTTAGCGCTTCTGTACGCCGTCCAGATTACAGTATTTCACTTCTGTTTGCTGAAACACACTTTGGCAAAAGGCGCCGGTGTCTGTTCCTGACAAAACCAGCTGACGGGAGAGGCTTTCGAGAGGTTTGCAGTCAGATATTGAAGGATTATCGCCTCATCGGATCAATGAATGCCTGAAATGAGCTTCAGTTCTCTTAATTTAATGAATATAACTGTTTAATGAAACTGTTTTGTTTAAATGCATACAATTTTTTTTTTTTAAGTTTTGAAGATATAAGCAATGGAGTTTTTACAAGAACTCTTCATACATACACTAACTGACACAAGTCTTGTCTCCTATCCAAGTTTTAGGAACAGCAAATAATAAGTTGACTTCTAGTTGATGATTTGGTATCAGAAGTGTCTTATATGAAAGGCAAAGGCCTCTAGATGACGCTTATTTGAGCACAATAAAATATGATCATGCCTTGATTTTGATTTCATTAGGACAGAAATAACGTCCAGTATAGAATATAAAGTCATGCTGCAGTGGAAACAGAATGAATATTGTGTCTGACTCCATCATGAGCTTGGAGGACTGCATCATACATCTCTGAATGACTCAAATCACTGATTAATAAAGTCATCTGGAATGGAGAAGAAAGCGTTCTTGCAGGACTCCCAGAGTTCATCAAGATTCTTTCGGTTCATCTTTAACGCCTCCTCCATCTTACCCCAGACATGCTCAATAATGTTCATGTCTGGTGACTGGGCTGGCCAATCCTGGAGCACATCGTTGCTTTCAGGAGCTTTGATGTGGAGGCTGAAGTATGAGGAGCGCTATCCTGCTGGAGAATTGTCCCTCTCCTGTGGTTTGTAATGTAATGGGCAGCACAAATGTCTTGATACCTCAGGCTGTTGATGGTGATCATCCACTCTGCAGATCTCTCGCACGCCCCCATACTGAATAGAACCTCAAACCATGATTTCTCCTTCACCAAACTTGACTGATTTCTGTGAGAATCTTGGCTCCATGTGGGTTCCAGTAGGTCTTCTGCAGTATTGGTGATGATTGGGATGCAGTTCATATCTATCTATCCATCCATCCATCCATCCATCCATCCATCCATCCATCCATCCATCCATCCATCCATCCATCCATCCATCCATCCATCCATCCATCCATCCATCCATCCATCCATCCATCCATCCATCCATCCATCCATCCATCCATCCATCCATCCATCCATCCATCATAAAACTATGAAATAACAAAAACATTGAAGCATGTGAATTAACATACCTGTCTGATTATTCATGGCTAGTAAACTGTTGTTTTAGTTATACAAAAATAAAAAATCCTAGTTTTTTATTCAGTACAGACATTAATGAAAGACGCAATAAAGAGATATACAACTTTGCAAAAGAATAAATACTGTTCTTTTTCATGTTCTGTTCATTTGCTGTCTGGAGTTTTCATCCTAAAATGAGCATTTTTCTCATCTCCCTAAATGTAGGTTCAGTAATTTCATCTTTCATGGCCATTAATAAGTTATTTTCATTGCCTTTAAACTGAATTAACCCAAAAAACATAGATTGATATGACAAATGCTCATTTTAGAATCAAATTTCAGATGACACTTAGAGGCTTTTGCATCTGAACCACACACACAGTTGAGGTCAGAATTATTCGCCCCTTTTTATTCTTTTTTAAATATTTCCCAAATGATGTTTAACAGAGCAAGGAAATTTTCACAGTATGTCTGATAATATTTTTTCTTCTGGAGAAAGTCTTATTTGTTTTATTTCGGCTAGAATAGAAGCACTTTTAAATTTTTTAAAAGCCATTTTAAGGTCAATATTATTAGCCCCTTTAAGCTATTTTTTTTCTCGATAGTCTACAGAACAAACCATCATTATACAATAACTTGCCTAATTCCCCTAACCTGCCTAGTTAACCTTAACCTAGTTAAGCCTTTAAATGTCACTTTAAGCTGTATAGAAGTGTCTTGAAAAACATCTAGTCAAATATTATTTACTGTCATCATGACAAAGATAAAATAAATCAGTTATTAGAGATGAGTTATTAAAACTATTATGATTAGAAATGTGTTATGATCTGCTCTCCGTAAACAGAAATTGGGGAAAAAAATAATCAGGAGGGCTAATAATTCTGACTTCATGTGTATATATATGTGTGTGTATGTATGTATGTATGTATGTATGTATGTATGTATGTATGTGTGTATATAGTATTTAACGCCGGTAATTGTTCTGACAGCGAGTCAATGTTTTCTTTCCAAAATCGAGGTTAGCGGCACAAACAACAGCTCTCAACCTGTGTACTCGTCTCCACTCTTCACATGTTCACTGCAGACATAATGGAAACAGCAGCTTTCCCTCATAAAGCCATGCAAATGTTGAGTTATCTGCGTTCTGGATGCATGTTTGGGTGTATGCATATGTGTCCATGCATTTTTCCATGCTTTTTTGTATGCATATATGTGTGTGTATGCATCTTTGTGTGTATGCATGTTTGTTTGTGTATGCGTGTTTCTATTTGTGTGTTTCTATATGCATAAGCGTCTGTGTGTATGTATGTTTATGCATGCATGCTTGTATTTATGTTTGTATGTGCGTATATGCAGTTGTGTTTGTGCATGCATGTTTTGTTTGTGACATGCATATGTGTGTGTTTGTTTGTGTGTATATCACAAACAAAACATGTATGCACAAACACACATGCATACACAAAAAACATGCATGAGCAAACACAACTGCATATATACACAAACACAAACATATAAATACAGTACAAGCATGTGTGCATAAACACACAAACAAATATGCGTACACACAAACATGCATACACACACATATGCATGCAAAAAAACATGCATTTACACGTACCAACAAAGCATGCATGTTTATGTAATGTTTATGCATGCATGCTTGTATTTGTATGTAGATGTGTGTGTATGTGTGTGCTTATGCATGTGTGTGTATCCACCTGTGTTTGTGCATGAATGTTTTGTTGGTGTACACGCATGTTTTATGTATGCGTATGTGTGGGAATGCATATTTGTTGGTGTGTGTTTGCATGTTTGTATTTGTGTGTGTATGCATATGCATGTTTGTGTGTATGCATGTGTTTATGCATGCATTTTTGTGTTTATATGTGTGTGTATGCATGTTGTGCTTGTGCATATTCTGTGCATATGCATATTTTTGTGTATGTATATGCCTACATATACTTGTTTGTGTATGCATGTTTCTATTTGTGTATATGCATGTTTGTATATGTGTGTTTGTGTCTAGGCATATGCATGTTTGTATGTAGACAGCAAGTCACTGCGCTCTTTCCATCGGGGCTTGCATTACCTGTGCGCTCGTCTTCACACGTTCACTGCAGACGCAATGCAAACAGCAGCTTTCCCCCATAAAGCCATGCAAATGTTGAGTTATCGGCGTTCCCGGCTAAGCCTGCCGAACGCTGTCATTTGGCACGCATCCCTGTCTCGGAGTCTTTCTCAGACGCTACAGATGTGAGTTTTAAGACCATCTAAAAGCTCTCGTGCACAAAGTAAGATGGCGAGCTTTACTGAGGCGCTCCTTTGTTCATTGTTGGGCTAAATTGTCTTGTGATCTGTGATGTTTTTTTATTGTTGGGATTTCGGTGGCATAAGTAATCCCTACTTGTGTTTTATTCCGTATATAAACACAATGGAGAACATTGCTGCGCTTTTTAGACGCGACAAAAAAAACAACAACGTGCCCAAAGCCTCGCGTCAGTATTGTGTGTCAGATACACGCAACAAATCCTGCGCAAAACAAAGAGGAACTAGCTTTGTCTTTGTCTGCGTTTGTGTGTTAAAACAAAAGACACAAGAAGTAGGAGACAAAAGGGAACAGGCGAGGGAAAGAGGCAATGGTGATGATGAAGATTATGAGATTTACAGACACACCGACACCAAAATGAGACTTTCTGAAGATGCGCAGCTCTTTGGATGTGAGCATGCGCTATTTGTTCGCATTAGCCTTGGGGTTTGGCACTGCAAATGCTGTCAAGGAGCCAACCTCAGGAAATATGTTAGAAAATATACTATTTTAAATTGTATATACAGTTGATGTCAGAATTATTAGCCACCCTTGTTTTTTTTTCTTTTTTAAATATTTCCTAAATGATGTTTAACAGAGCAGGGAAATTTTCACAGTATGTCTGATAATATTTTTTCTTCTGGAGAAAGTCTTAATTGTTTTATTTCGGCTAGAATAGAAGCAGTTTTTATTTTTTTAAAAGCCATTTTAAGGTCAATATTATTAGCCCCTTTAAGCTATATATTTTTTCTATAGTCTACAGAACAAACCATCATTATACAATAACTTGCCTAATTCCCCTAACCTGCCTAGTTAACCTAATTAACCTAGTTAAGCCTTTAAATGTCACTTTAAGCTGTATAGAAGTGTCTTGAAGAATATCTAGTCTAATATTATTTACTGTCATCATGACAAAGAGAAAATAAATCAGTTATTAGAGATGAGTTATTAAAACTATTATGTTTAGAAATGTGCTGAAAAAATTGGGAGAAAAAAATAATAAGGAGGGCTAATAATTCTGACTTCAACTGTATGTGTTTGCATTATTTTTATTTGCACAACAGGTAACTCTATTGTTTCAGATATCATGATTTTGTTCTGTACTGAAGAGTACAATTGCATGCAACATGATTTATGGAGTATCTTTTATTAATTTTAAGAAGTTAACATGTTTACGAGTGCACAATTGCAAAAAAAAAAAAAAAAACATCTGAAAAGATGGGTATCAAATTCTGTCACAAACAAATCAAAAATCTGTTAGAAAATATGCACATTTGATATATATATATATATATTTATATATATATATTATAGTAATAAATTAATATAGATAATTGCATAGAGTATATTTACAAAAACAGATCCCATTTTAGTCATTTTCAGATATTTAGTTTGTTTTTGTTTATATTTAATGCTGCAATGTATTTATTTTTTGCTGCTTTGTTGGGCAATGTGTTAACATGTTAACAAGTGCACAATTGCAAAAAAAGATGGTTATCAAATGCTGTCACAAAGCAGACCAAAAATCTGGTTATATATAATAATATATATATACATACAGTTGAAGTCAGAAATATTACCCCCCCCCCCCCCCCCCCAATTTCTGTTTAACGGAGAGAAGATTATTCCAACACATTTCTAATCATAATAGTTTTAATAACTCATCTCTAATAACTGATTTATTTTATCTTTGTCATGATGACAGTAAATAATATTAGACTAGATATTCTTCAAGACACTTCTATACAGCTTAAAGTGACATTTAAAGGCTTCACTAGGTTAATTAGGGTAACTAGGCAGGTTAGGGTAATTAGGCAAGTTATTGTATAATGATGGTTTGTTCTGTAGACTATTGAAAAACAAAATAGCTTAAAGGGGCTAATAATTTTGACCTTAAAATGGTTTTTAAAAAAACTAAAAACTGCTTTTATTCTAGCCGAAATAAAACAAATAAGACTTTCTCAAGAAGAAAAAATATTATCAGACATACTGTGAAAATTTCTTTGCTCTGTTAAACATCATTTGGGAAATATTTTAAAAAGAATAAAAAATTCAAAGGGGGCGAATAATTGTGACCTCAACTGTGTGTGTGTGTGTGTGTGTGTGTGTGTATGTGTGTATATATATATATATATATATATTATAAAAAAAAAATTATATAAATAATTGCATAGTTTATTTACAAAAACAGATCCCATTTTAGTTATTTTCAGATATTTATGTTCTGTATTTATAATGCAAATAAGGTATATATATGTATATATATATATATATATATATATATATATATATATATATATATATATATATTTAATGCTGCAATGTATTTATTTTATGAGTCTTGCTTGGGCAATGTGTTTATTTGATGTGTCTCGATTCATTCCTAAGCACATGCTACATCTTCACATAATCTAATATCCACAAAACTCTGTCCACACTTCAGATGCCGTGTTCGAGAGAAGTATCGACACCGCTAATGTTGACTACGAGATTTACAGAGAAACCAGCACCAATCCCAGCTCTTCGGTCGGCTCCTGCGCGCCGTTTACTTGCGGGCTTTTGGCACGGCAAACACTGTCACGGAGCCAACAAAAAATCTGCAGTGTCTGCCGCATTTTATCAGCGGCGGCTCCTCTCGAAACAAACACGCACGCAAATCCCGTTCCAACTTTTTTTTTTTTTTTTTGCGCTTGCACATAATTGTTCAACTTTATAACTAATGCCAAAGCTGTAACGGCGGCCGGGGTTAATTTTTCGACGTGGTGAACGTGCCAAATTGCCAAATGTATTCAAAGCGACGCAACCCCCGAACAGCACCGCCGAACTCAGGTGCATTTCCCGCATGCGCCTGCCAAACGCCTCCCAGAAGGTGCGCCATGATGTTTTTTAGGCTTTCGTGATTATATTGATCTGCGAGGCCGTTTAATGAGGGCTGTTTTGCATGGGGGTCTCAGCCTAGAATGCAATCAGCCGCTTTGAAAAGAATTTAACAAGTGCGCTGCTCCCCCACTGGCATGGCAGAATTTTAATGCGCCCGATAGGATCCTCCAAAACCGAGCGGATCGGCTTTACCCCTGAATCCCTGAGTCTCGGTTGTAGCAGGGTCGCGCACCGCTGACTGTGATGCAGTTTTGATGTGGGATAAAGACTGTTTTTAGCGTGCCTTCTCCTTCTGCACCTTTCAGACTTTGTTGGCACTCTGGCCCGGTGCCCACTGATGTCATGGAAACTGTTGTATTGGTGCGAGTGATTCATGTCCGCTCGGCCTCCCCCACATGCCACGGCTTTTTTTTTGTTTTGTTTTGTTTTTTTTTAACCCTTCCCCCTGCTTTTAAATAATCATCCCCGGTGTGTGTTTCCATGCGGCTTCATTGAACCCAATTGGACGTGATGACGACTTTAATTATGTGCTTTTTAGTCACTTTACGTCTGAAACTACTTCTGTTGTTCGTTTTCTTCTCTGATGTTTTGCTATTAGTAATTAGTGTCTTGTGCAAGAATTGCATTGCGTAATAATATAGCAGATATTTATTTATAGATGAGCATTCATGTTGCTTTCAATGCACAAAAAATATTTTTGATCGAAGGATTTTTAAGATATCTGGACTAAATCAAGACAAAATCTCCAAGTAAGAAAATAATTTTTTAATGCAGTTTTGCACTCACTTTTTCCTTCATTTCAGCATAAACAAAAGCATTAATATGCATACATATGGTTTGTGTCGTCAGTCAGGATATTTGACGTTTCCTCATTGCTTTAATGAACCCAAATGTACACGATGACGACTTTAATTATGTGCTTTTTAGTCACTTTACGTCTGAAACTTCTTCTGTTGTTCATTTTTTTCTGTGATGTTTTGCTATTAGTAATTAGTGTCTTGTTTAATAATTGCATTGCATAATAATATAACAGATATTTATTTATAGATGAGAAGCATTCATGTTGCATTCAATGCACAAAAATGCACAAAGCATTCGTCTTGTTTCATGTTCAAATATCTAAATATTCTTCAATCTAGAAGCATTTTCTAGACAAGCACACTTTAAACAAGTTTATTTTTTTCTTACCCCATTGTCAGATTATTTTGCTTGTTTTAAGGAAAAACTCACTTCATTTTGAGGTATGATTTCTGAAACAAAGCATTTTTGACTTGTCCAGAAAGTGATTTTTGATCAAAGAATTTTTAAGATATCTGGACTAAATCAAGACAAAATTTCTAAGTAAGAAAAGCATTTTTTATGCAGTTTTACACTCATTTTTTCCTTCATTTCAGCATAAACAAAAGCATTAATATGCATACATATGGTTTGTGTCGTCAGTCAGGATATTTGACGTTTCCTCATAGCTTTAATGAACCCAAATGTACACGATGACGACTTTAATTATGTGCTTTTTAGTCACTTTATGTCTGAAACTTCTTCTGTTGTTCGTTTTCTCCTGTGATGTTTTGCTATTAGTAATTAGTGTCTTGTGCAAGAATTGCATTGCTTAATAATATAACAGATATTTATTTATAGATGAGAAGCATTCATGTTGCTTTCAATGCACAAAAAATGCACAAAAAGCTTTCGTCTAGTTTCTTGTTAAAATATCTAAATATTCTTAAATTAAGAAGCATTTTCTAGACAAGCACACTTTAAACAAGTTTATTTTTACTTACACCATTGGCAGATTATTTTGCTTATTTTAAGGAAAAACTCGCTTCATTTTGAGGTATGATTTCTGAAACAAAGCATTTTTGACTTGTCCAGAAAGTGATTTTTGATCAAAGAATTTAAGATATCTGGACTAAATCAAGACAAAATCTCTAAGTAAGAAAAGCATTTTTTATGCAGTGTTACACTTTTTTCCCCTTCATTTCAGCATAAACAAAAGCATTATTATGCATACATATGGTTTGTGTCGTCAGTCAGGATATTTGACGTTTCCTCATAGCTTCATTGAACCCAATTGGACATGATGACGACTTTAATTATGTGCTTTTTAGTCACTTTACATCTGAAACTACTTCTGTTGTTCATTTTCTATTAGTAATTAGTGTCTTGTTTAATAATTGCATTGCATAATAATATAACAGTTATTTATTTATAGATGAGAAGCGTTCATGTTGCATTCAATGCACAAAAATGCACTAAAAGCTTTCGTCTAGTTTTTTCGTTGAAATATTTAAATATTTTTCAATCAAGAAGCATTTTCTGGACAAGCACACTTCAAACTAAAACAAGTTTGTTTTTACTTACACCATTGGCAGATTATTTTGCTTGTTTTAAGGAAAAACTCACTTAATTTTGAGGTATGATTTCTGAAAACAAAGCATTTCTGACTTGTCCAGAAAGTGATTTTTGATTGAAGAATTTAAGATATCTGCACTAAATCAAGACAAAATCTCTAACTAAGAAAAGCATTTTTATGCAGTGTTGCACTTATTTATTCCTTCATTTCAGCATAAACAAAAGCATTAATATGCATACATATGGTTTGTGTCGTCAGTCAGGATATTTGACGTTTCCTCATAGCTTTAATGAACCCAAATGTACATGATGACGACTTTAATTATGTGCTTTTTAGTCACTTTATGTCTGAAACTTCTTCTGTTGTTTGTTTTCTCCTGTGATGTTTTGCTATTAGTAATTAGTGTCTTGCGCAAGAATTGCGTTGCATAATATACAGTTGACAGCAGAAGTTTACATACACTGTATAAAAAGGCACATCACCATTTTAAAAAAGTCAGATGTTAATGTGACTAAACTTTTCCTCTTTTAGGTAAGTCAGGATGATCACATTAGTTTCTGTTCTGCTTAATATCAGAATAATGAGAGAGAGATTTTCTGAGAAATTGTTATAACTTTTCTTGAAAGTCAAGTTTAGATACAATAAGATTATTCTGCCTCTGAAAAAGCT
>LR812539.1:2599279-2634279 GCA_903798195.1 Danio kyathit
AAACAAAGTAATATAGTTTTTCCTTTTGACATACGTTTATCTTGTTTTTTCCATTGGCGTGTTATTTAGCTTGTTTTAAGGACAAACACACTTCATTTTGACGTATTATTTCACAACACAGTTTTGCTCATCTAAAAAAATGCTTCTTAATTAAAATTATGTTTAGATATTTGGACCCAAAACAAGCATTTTTTTTCAACGCATCTGTTTTCCCCTCATTTCAGCATAAACAAAAGCATTAAACATGTGCATTTATTTTTGTTTTGCACATCAAATATTGTGCTGTCAGTCAGGATATCTGAGTGGGTTTTTCTGTGGATAAAGTTTAAGCAAAAACACAATTCATTTTGACGGATTATTTCTTAAACACTGTGTTTTGCTCATCTAGAAAATGGTCCTTCATTGAAGAATTTGCAGATATTTGCACAATTAACAAGACAATTTTTGCAGTGCATCTACTTTTCCTCCATTTCAGCATAAACAAAACGTATGCATTTTTTTATTTTTGTTTTGCACATATTGTCTTTGAAATACAGTATGTTTTGCTCATCTTAAAATGCTTCTAGATTGAAGAAGTTTTAGATATTTGGAGTGCAGATATTTTTTCTTTTGCACATGAAATATTGTGCTGTCAGTCAGGATATTTGAGTGTGTTTTTTATGAAGAATAAAACTTAAGGAAAAACACTTCCTTTTGACACATTATTTCTGAAAGCAGCACTATGTTTTGCTCATCTAAAAATGCTTCTTAATTTGAAGAATTTTTAGATATTTGGATAAACAAGACATTTGTTTGCAGTGCACCTATTTTTCCTTCATTTCAGCATAAACAAAAGCATTAAAATGTGTGCATTTTTAGTTTTTTGCACATCAGATATTTGATAAAATCAAATGTTGAATCAAATACATTAAAACGCATTAAAACGTATGCATTTTATTATTTTTGATTTGCACATCAGATATTGTGCTGCCAGTCTGGGGTGCGTTTCCCAAAACCATCGTTAGCCAACTAAGGTCGCAAGTTCCGTCGTTACAAACCTAGTTTGTTGATTTGATGTTTCCCAAATCCATCGCTCCAACGAACATTCGCAAGCTTGAGCACTTGAAACGACGCCTCTGGAGCTGTAGTTAGAAGCATAGTTCCTGGCTGTGTTCTATTCCCACTTATCCCCCCTGTGCCCTATTCATTTCGAACATTCTAACATTCAAAGTTGGAATTATTAAAAATAAAAAAGCATTAAGGTCATCTCTCTTAGGTGTAATTTGCTTTCAAAGTATTTTTACAGTTCAGTTTTAGCGATCTTCATGTTTACAATTGTGCTCCCTTCGCAGTGCACTTTGAAAACATTGATATCATTTTGAACACAGCCTCATGGCTATTTAAAAGCGGAAATTATGTTAGGTCTCCAAAGCTTGTGAAAATAATAAACATAGCATATGTTAATTATTTTATTTTATAGTGGGTTATTCATTAAGTTTCTCTGCTGTATATGACATGGGTCTGTTGGTTAGAACTTTCTGCTGTGGTTTGCATGTGTCAAATTGTATTTTTTTTTTTTAATAAATAAACAATATCCTAAATAATAATAATCATCATCATCATTAATATTATTAATATTATTATTAAAGTAAATATATTTATAATAAATCGCCTCATTATTTATTTATTGATATGATTTATATATGATATTAGAATAGTGTTAGCTTTTGTAAGTGACTTTATGTTATAGAATAGATTATGTAATGTTCAACTTCTCAATAATATTAGTAAAGCAAACATTGGCCCTATATGTGCCGTTTAACTATATTTTTAATTAATATGGAAAGCGAGTGCATGTCTTTACCAAAACTAATATTGGATTATTTTAAATGCGTGCGCGTGTAAAACAATATAATTTGCACAAAGAAATGATGGGGTTGTTCTCTAAAGTAGTTACTCCACCCCGTTTAGAGCATCATTATGGGCGTTTTACGTTATAACTAACGTGGTTCAAGCGATGGATCTGCCACAGAGAAACTAGGGGTTTTGGGAAACACTCGTCACTACATAGTGCGATGCATCGTTTGGCAAAAGAACAATGATAGTTCAGCCGCGAGTTACGTCGTTGTTTGGGAAACGCACCCCAGGATATCTGAGTGTGTTTTGTGTTTAACATATTATTTCTTAAATCGACACACTACTTTTTGCTCATCTAGAAAATGTTTCTCTATTGAAGTTTGCAGATATTTGGACCAGAAACAGGCATGTTTTGCAGTGCAGCTGTTTTCCCCTCATTTCAGCATAAACAAAAGCATTAAAGTATGCAGTTTAGTTTGTATTTGCACATCAAATATTGTGCTGTCAGTCAGGATATCTGAGTGTGATTTTCTGTTTTACATACTATATCTTAAATCTACAGAATATTTTTTGCTCCTCTAGAAAATCTCTAGATATTTGGACTAAAAATAAGACAAAAAAATTTTTTTCCTTCATTTCAGCATAGTCAAAAGCATTAAAGCATAGGCAATTTTGATTTGCACATGAAATATTGTGCTGTCAGTCAGGATATCTAAGTATGTTTTTGTGCAAAAAAGCATTTTGACATGATTTCTTAAAACAACACAATATTTTTTGCTCTAGAAAATCTTGAGATATTTGGACATTAGAAAATATTTTTGCCGTGCACCTATTTTTCCTTCATTTCAGCATAAGCAAAAGCATTAAAACATGCGTTTTACTTTCATTTTGTCATATTTCTGAAAACAAAACAATATTTTTTTGCTCATCTAGAAAATGCTCATCTAGATTTATTTAGATATTTAAACTATAAATGAGACAAAAAGCATTTTTAGCAGTGCAGCTATTTTTCCTTCATTTCAGCATAAACAAAAGCATTAATACATAGGCATTTTTAAAATGTTTGTTTTGCACCTCAAATATTGTGCTGTCTGTCGGAATATTTCAGTGTGTTTTGTGTGCAATAAAGCATTTTGACATACAGTATTATGTCTGAAATCAACACTGTTTTGCTCATCAAAAAAATGCTTCTAGATTGAAGAAGTTGAAGATATTTGAAGTGCATCTATTTTGCAATGCACCTATTTTCCCTTCATTTCAGCATAAATAAAAGCATTAAAACGTATTCATTTTATTTTTGTTTTGCACATCAATGATTGTGAAGTCAGTCAGGATATTTGAGTGTTTTTATGTGGATACAGTTTAAGGAAAAACACACTTCATTTTGACGGATTATTTCTTAAATCAACACAATGTGTTTTGCTCATCTAAAAATGCTTCTAGATTGAACAAGTTTTAGATATTTGGAGTGCATCTCTTTTGCATTGCACCTATTTTTCCTTCATTTCAGCGTAAACAAAAGCAAAGCATTAAAACGGATGTACTTTATTTTTGTTTTGCTCAACAAATGTTGTGTTGTCAGTCAGGATATTTAAGTGTGCTATTATGTAGAATAAAACTTAAGGAAAAACACTTCATTCTGACAAATTATTTCTGAAAGCAACACAATATATTTTGCTCATCTAAAAATGTTTCTTGATTGAAGATTTTTTAGATATTTCGATTTTAAACAAGACTTTTTTTTCAACGCACCTATTTTTCCTTCATTTCAGCATAAACAAAAGCATTAAAACATATGCATTTAATTATTTTTGTTTTCCACATTAAATATCATGCTGTCAGTCAGGATATTTGAGTGGGGTTTGTGTGCAATAAAGCATTTTGATGTATTATTTTTGAAATCAACACAATGTGTTTTGCTAATCTAAAAACGTTAGATTGAACAAGTTTTAGATATTTGGAGTGCATCTATTTTGCATTGCACCTATCTTTCCTTCATTTCAGCATAAACAAAAGCATTAAAACACATGCATTTAATAATTTTTGTTTTGCACATGAAATATTGTGCTGTCAGTCAGGATATTTGAGTGTTTTTGTGTAGAATAAAACTTAAGGAAAAACACATTTCATTTTGACATATTATTTCTGAAAACAACACTGCTTTGCTCATCTAAAAATGTTTCTTGATTGAAGATTTATTAGATATCTGGATGATAAACAAGACCTGCAGAGCACCTATTTTCCTTCATTTCAGCATAAACAAAAGCATTAAAATGTGTGCATCTTATGAATCAAATATTGAATCAAATACAAGAATCAAAGAATTTGCAGATATTTGGACTGGAAGCAAGACAGAAAAAACATGATATCCTTCATTTTATCATGAACAAAAGCATTAAAACTTCAATGTTAATTAATAAATATGAATAAATACCCTAATAAATGTATTACTAATAGTATTTTCATGATAGTAAATACAGTAGCTAATGAGTCAATATTTTAAAGTGCAAAAACTGCAAAAAAAAAAAAATGCTTTTCTTAGTTTTATTTGTCTTGTTGCAAGTCCTGATATCTAAAGATTATTTATTTATTTGTTTGTTGAACTAAAACAAGTGCAAACTAAAAAAAAGCATTTTTTGCAATGCACCTATTTTTTCTTAATTTCAGCATAAATAAAAGCATTAAAACATATGCACTTTATTTTTGTTTTGCACATCAAATATTGTGCTCAGTCAGGATATTTGAGTGGGTTTTTTTTTTTTTTTTTGTGGAATAAAGTTTAAGGAAAAAATAATAATTTTGACATCATTTCTTAAATCAACACAATATTTTTTGCTCATTTAGAAAATATTTGGACTAAAAATCAGACATTTTTTTTTCAATGCACCTATCTTTCCTTCATTTCAGCATAAACAAAAGCATTAAAACATATGCATTTAATAATTTTTGTTTTCCACATTAAATATCATGCTGTCCGTCAGGATATTTGAGTGGGGTTTTGTGTGCAATAAAGCATTTTGATGTATTATTTTTGAAATCAACACAATATGTTTTGCTAATCTAAAAACTTTCGATTGAACAAGTTTTAGATATTTGGAGTGCATCTATTTTGCATTGCACCTATCTTTCCTTCATTTCAGCATAAACAAAAGCATTAAAACACATGCATTTAATAATTTTTGTTTTGCACATGAAATATTGTGCTGTCAGTCAGGATATTTGAGTGTTTTTGTGTAGAATAAAACTTAAGGAAAAACACATTTCATTTTGACATATTATTTCTGAAAACAACACTGCTTTGCTCATCTAAAAATGTTTCTTGATTGAAGATTTATTAGATATCTGGATGATAAACAAGACCTGCAGAGCACCTATTTTCCTTCATTTCAGCATAAACAAAAGCATTAAAATGTGTGCATCTTATGAATCAAATATTGAATCAAATACAAGAATCAAAGAATTTGCAGATATTTGGACTAGAAGCAAGACAGAAAAAACATTATATCCTTCATTTCATCCTGAACAAAAGCATTAAAACTTAAATGTTAATTAATAAATATGAATAAATACCCTAATAAATGTATTACTAATTGTATTTTCATGATAGTAAATACAGTAGCTAATGAGTCAATATTTTAAAGTGCAAAAACTGCAAAAAAAAAAAATGCTTTTCTTAGTTTTATTTGTCTTGTTGCAAGTCCTGATATCTAAAGATTATTTATTTATTTGTTTGATTATTTGAACTAAAACAAGTGCAAACTAAATAAAAGCATTTTTTTGCAATGCACCTATTTTTTCTTCATTTCAGCATAAATAAAAGCATTAAAACATATGCACTTTATTTGTGTTTTGCACATCAAATATTGTGCTCAGTCAGGATATTTGAGTGGGTTTTTTTTTTTTTTTTTGTGGAATAAAGTTTAAGGAAAAAATAATAATTTTGCCATCATTTCTTAAATCAACACAATATTTTTTGCTCATTTAGAAAATATTTGGACTAAAAATCAGACATTTTTTTTTCAATGCACCTATCTTTCCTTCATTTCAGCATAAACAAAAGCATTAAAACATATGCATTTAATAATTTTTGTTTTCCACATTAAATATCATGCTGTCAGTCAGGATATTTGAGTGGGGTTTTTGTGTGCAATAAAGCATTTTGATGTATTATTTTTGAAATCAACACAATATGTTTTGCTAATCTAAAAACTTTCGATTGAACAAGTTTTAGATATTTGGAGTGCATCTATTTTGCATTGCACCTATCTTTCCTTCATTTCAGCATAAATAAAAGCATTAAAACACATGCATTTAATAATTTTTGTTTTGCACATGAAATATTGTGCTGTCAGTCAGGATATTTGAGTGTTTTTGTGTAGAATAAAACTTAAGGAAAAACACATTTCATTTTGACATATTATTTCTGAAAACAACACTGCTTTGCTCATCTAAAAATGTTTCTTGATTGAAGATTTATTAGATATCTGGATGATAAACAAGACCTGCAGAGCACCTATTTTCCTTCATTTCAGCATAAACAAAAGCATTAAAATGTGTGCATCTTATGAATCAAATATTGAATCAAATACAAGAATCAAAGAATTTGCAGATATTTGGACTAGAAGCAAGACAGAAAAAACATTATATCCTTCATTTCATCCTGAACAAAGCATTAAAACTTAAATGTTAATTAATAAATATGAATAAATACCCTAATAAATGTATTACTAATTGTATTTTCATGATAGTAAATACAGTAGCTAATGAGTCAATATTTTAAAGTGCAAAAACTGCAAAAAAAAAAAATGCTTTTCTTAGTTTTATTTGTCTTGTTGCAAGTCCTGATATCTAAAGATTATTTATTTATTTGTTTGATTATTTGAACTAAAACAAGTGCAAACTAAATAAAAGCATTTTTTTGCAATGCACCTATTTTTTCTTCATTTCAGCATAAATAAAAGCATTAAAACATATGCACTTTATTTGTGTTTTGCACATCAAATATTGTGCTCAGTCAGGATATTTGAGTGGGTTTTTTTTTTTTTTTTTTGTGGAATAAAGTTTAAGGAAAAAATAATAATTTTGCCATCATTTCTTAAATCAACACAATATTTTTTGCTCATTTAGAAAATATTTGGACTAAAAATCAGACATTTTTTTTTCAATGCACCTATCTTTCCTTCATTTCAGCATAAACAAAAGCATTAAAACATATGCATTTAATAATTTTTGTTTTCCACATTAAATATCATGCTGTCAGTCAGGATATTTGAGTGGGGTTTTGTGTGCAATAAAGCATTTTGATGTATTATTTTTGAAATCAACACAATATGTTTTGCTAATCTAAAAACTTTCGATTGAACAAGTTTTAGATATTTGGAGTGCATCTATTTTGCATTGCACCTATCTTTCCTTCATTTCAGCATAAATAAAAGCATTAAAACACATGCATTTAATAATTTTTGTTTTGCACATGAAATATTGTGCTGTCAGTCAGGATATTTGAGTGTTTTTGTGTAGAATAAAACTTAAGGAAAAACACATTTCATTTTGACATATTATTTCTGAAAACAACACTGCTTTGCTCATCTAAAAATGTTTCTTGATTGAAGATTTATTAGATATCTGGATGATAAACAAGACCTGCAGAGCACCTATTTTTCTTCATTTCAGCATAAACAAAAGCATTAAATTGTGTGTATTTTATGAATCAAATATTGAATCAAATACAAGAATCAAAGAATTTGCAGATATTTGGACTAGAAGCAAGACAGAAAAAACATGATATCCTTCATTTCATCCTGAACAAAAGCATTAAAACTTCAATGTTAATTAATAAATATGAATAAATACCCTAATAAATGTATTACTAATAGTATTTTCATGATAGTAAATACAGTAGCTAATGAGTCAATATTTTAAAGTGCAAAAACTGCAAAAGAAAAAAATGCTTTTCTTAGTTTTATTTGTCTTGTTGCAAGTCCTGATATCTAAAGATTATTTATTTATTTGTTTGATTATTTGAACTAAAACAAGTCCAAACTAAATAAAACATTTTTTTGCAATGCACCTATTTTTCCTTAATTTCAGCATAAATAAAAGCATTAAACATATGCACTTTATTTATGTTTTGCACATCAAATATTGTGCTCAGTCAGGATATTTGAGTGGGTTTTTTTTTTTTTGTTTTTTTTTTTTTGTGGAATAAAGTTTAGGGAAAAAATAATCATTTTGCCATCATTTCTTAAATCAACACAATATTTTTTGCTCATTTAGAAAATATTTGGACTAAAAATCAGACATTTTTTTTCAATGCACCTATCTTTCCTTAATTTCAGCATAAACAAAAGCATTAAAACATATGCATTTAATAATTTTTGTTTTCCACATTAAATATCATGCTGTCAGTCAGGATATCCGATTGTGTTTTGTGTGCAATAAAGCATTTTGATGTATTATTTTTGAAATCAACACAATATGTTTTGCTCTTCTAAAAATGTTCGATTGAACAAGTTTTAGATATTTGGAGTGCATCTCTTTTGCATTGCACCTATTTTTCCTTCATTTCAGCATAAACAAAAGCATTAAAACTTAAATGTTAATTAATAAATATGAATAAATACCCTAATAAATGTATTACTAATTGTATTTTAATGATAGTAAATACAGTAGCTAATGAGTCATTATTTTAAAGTGCAAAAACTGCAAAAAAAAAAAAATGCTTTTCTTAGTTTTATTTGTCTTGTTGCAAGTCCTGATATCTAAAGATTATTTATTTATTTGTTTGTTGAACTAAAACAAGTCCAAACTAAATAAAAGCATTTTTTGCAATGCACCTATTTTTCCTTAATTTCACCATAAATAAAAGCATTAAAACATATGCACTTTATTTGTGTTTTGCACATCAAATATTGTGCTCAGTCAGGATATCTGAGTGTGTTTTTTGTGGACTAAAGTTAAAGGAAAAGCACACTTCATTTTGCCATCATTTCTTAAATCAACACAATATTTTTTGCTCATTTAGAAAATATTTGGACTAAAAATCAGACATTTTTTTTCAATGCACCTATCTTTCCTTAATTTCAGCATAAACAAAAGCATTAAAACATATGCATTTTATTATTTTTGTTTTGCACATGAAATATTGTGCTGTCAGTCAGGATATCCGAGTGTGTTTTGTGTGCAATAAAGCGGGCTGTGTTTGTGCGTGCGGCCCGTGGCTTTGGCTGTGTTTCAAGCGTATCTCACGGTTGTGTTTTTTCGGTGGGCCTGCGGTCGGGTTTATGCTAGCGGAGGGTCGGAGATGAAGGGCGAAGACGCTGCGAGTCCCCGGGGCCAGAAAAACGTCCCTCAAATCAAACCGGATTAAAAGCGGAGGACGCCCCGCCACGCTGGAGCCGCTCCATATTTGTTTTCCACATCGGGACGGGGAGAGCAAAGCATTGTGTAGCTTCATTTTCTCCAAGAAATTGCCTGTCAGGAGACATCATTTCCAAATTATTGTTCATTATTAGAAGCCCTCAGCTGCTTAATAGTGCGCTGTTGCTTCCCAAATACACATTCACATGTCTTTTTTTTTCTGTACACTGCAAAAATATATATTTTTTTCTTTTGTCTTGTTTCTAGTCTAAATATCTCAAACATTTTTAAATCAAGAGGCATTTTCTAGAGAAGCAAAAAAAATGTCTTATTTTAAGAAATAATATGCTAAAATTAAGTCAGTTTCGCTATAAAACAAGCAAAATAATATTATTTTTCTTATTGATGTATGTTTTCACTACCTGATGAAAGTCTTGTCATGGATTCCAGTTGTAAGAGCAGCAAATAATAACTTGACTTCTAATTAATTATTTGGAAAAGTGTCTGAAGGTGGATTTTTCTGATGAATCATCTGTTGATCTGCATCCCAATCATCACCAATACTGCAGAAGACCTACTGGAACCTGCATGGAGCCAAGATTGTCACAGAATTCAGTCAAGTTTGGTGAAGGAGAAATCATGGTTTGGGGTCACATTCAGTATGGGGGCGTGCGAGAGATCTGCAGAGTGGATGATCAACATCAACAGCCTGAGGTATCAAGACATTTGTGCTGCCCATTACATTACAAACCACAGGAGAGGGACAATTCTCCAGCAGGATAGCGCTCCTTCTCATACTTCAGCCTCCACATCAAAGCTGAAAGCAAAGATGTGCTCCAGGATTGGCCAGCCCAGCCACCAGCGATGAACATTATTGAGCATGTCTGGAGTAAGATGGAGGCGTTGAAGATGAACCCAAAGAATCTTGATGAACTCTGGGAGTCCTGCAAGAACGCTTTCTTTGCCATTCCAGATGACTTTATTAATGCGTGATTTGAGTCATTCAGAGATGTATGATGCAGTCCTCCAAGCTCATGATGGAGTCAGACACAATATTCATTCTGTTTCCACTGCAGCATGACTTTATATTCTATACTGGACATTATTGAAGGTTCAGTGATGAGACTTTAGTCTAAGCAGAGTCAGACCTTACTGTCCTAATGAAATCATTCAACATCAAGGCATGATCATATTTTATTGTGCTCAAATAAGCAAAATCTAGAGGCCTTTGCCTTTCATAGAAGACACTTCTGATACCAAATCATCAACTAGAAGTCAACTTATTATTTGCTGTTCCTAAAACTTGGATAGGCCAGAAGACTTTTCTGGTCAGGTAGTGTGTCTTGTTTACCCCATTGGCCCATTATTTAGCTTGTTTTAAGGAAAAACACACTTCATTTTGGCTTATTACTTCTGAAAACAACACAATATGTTTTGCTCATCTAAAAAAAAGCTTCCTGATTTAAGAAGTTTCAGATATTTAAACTAGAAACAATATTTTTTTTTGCTGTGTACCTATTTACAGGGTTCATACAGTCATGGAAAACCTGGAAAAGTCATGGAATTTTGACATGGCATTTTTTCAGGCCTGGAAAAGTTTTGGAAAAACAGAAAAACTCACAAAGTTTTGGAAAAGTCATGGAAAATAGTTTAACAAATCTCTGTATACTTGAATATAGATTAGTTCTCTTCTTTTCTGTCCTTGGCCAATAACATGGTTTCACATTGTTAGTGCTGCGTAAGCATGATCAAAATCAATTTTTACATAGATATAAAAACAAATGTGAACTAAATAGATTGTTGCGTGTTCTATGATATGCTTTCAAGAGTTCACACTTAGCTGATGATTGATTATAAAGCAAGTTTGGCATGCTGTCCCAGGAGAGAGCCCTGAGCTCATAAGATCCTCGAGCCCTGGGCTCCCTCCCATTTGCAGGGCGAGAGGGGAGCTTTGAGCTCAGGTAGATCTCGAGAACTCTCCCTTTTTGATAAGAGCTGATGGCAGAAAATGATTGCTATGAAGAGATATGCTGCGGGATGAGAGTTTGACTGTGGTGCTAAATTTAGATTGATCAATTCACTTGTAGTGCATGTTTTTAGAATGTGGGAGGAAACCGGAGAACCCGGGGGAAACCCACGCGAGCACGGGAAGAACATGCTAACTTCACACAGAAACGACAGCCGGCCTGTTAAAGGACTAGAACCGGTGACGTTCTTGCCGTGAGGCAACAGTGTTAATCACTGGGCCACCGTGCCGCCCTATGAAGAGAAAGGTGGAGGAGTAGGGCTGGCAGGGGGGATTCTTCAAATCGAAGATGACTGTAGTGAGAAACCCTGGCTCTTTACAGTGGGTTAGGGATCGTCTGATTGGTGGATCATATTAATGCAGAAACAGCCGTGTTCAATCACAATCACGTGATCCTCTCGAAATTAGTTTATAAACAAACTTCACATAATAAATTTGAATGTCATCACCAGGGCCAGACGGAATCTGCGGACGTTTTTTGCTATTTCTGCGGAGAATTTTGGTAAAAATCTGCGGATTTCTGCGGAATTATTTTGGGAGTCTCATAACTAAAACCTTAATATGTTAAATAAAAAATAATATCTTTTAAACTTGTATTTAATGTTTAAAATGCAAATCCAATTAGATTAACTGTAAACACCTAACTTTAAGTAAATAAACAGAATTAATGATGGGCTAAAAATCTGCGGAAATCTGCGGAAAATCTGCGGAAATATGCGCGTGCAGATTCCATGTGGGCCTAGTCATTAGCTATAAAATGGATTATCTAACGCAATCTCCTGACAATTCGTAACTTTTTGATTTAGTGGCTAATTCGTATTCATTCGTACGATCTAATTCGTACAAATTACTACGATTTGCTCATCACCCAATGATGGTTAGGGGTGGGGTTGGGTGCCACGCCTCCTTTTTAAAATCGTACATTTTCGTTCGACTGAACTCGTACGAATTAGCCACTAAACTGACAAAACGTAAACTACTTGCGTTTCCTCGTGAGATCAGGCTGGATTATCGCATAAAAGACGCGCGAATAAAACTGTGTTTTCATCACACGAGTCAAATCGAACAAAATCGTCACTTCCTGATTAACTGGCGCCAAATATCAACAGTAAAAACTAAATTTGCTGCAGTTGGAGAAGCTGCGTCAATCTTTTCTTCATCTAATAAATGACTTGCGCCTCGGAAGGCAATACTGACACGCAGTGAACGCGCGGTGGCATTTGAAGGTGTCAGACGTGAAGCACAGACGCTCTTGATTCTGGAGGTCATTAATAATATAATAACACTAATACGGTAAGGCGTTTTAGAATGACCAAAACAACATTTCAGATGGTTTACAGTGTGCTCAGCCTGCTGGTTTATCCATTCACACACATTTTTATCATCGTATGATCTCTTATAACAAAATCACATGACCTTTTTTAATGCGCACACTGGAATTTGTGCATTAAAAGTGTTTCCATCGTAGTTTATGAGCATATTTCCTTATCGAATAAAAGTTTATCCCACTCAGTTATGCTCATATGCTTTTTATGCGCATTTTCAAAATGTATGCGCATCATGTCGCTTTCATCAACTGTTTTTTTTTTAATGCGCATATCTAAAATGCACAAAAAAAACAGGTGTATGGAAACATAGCTATTGTTTTTTCTTATTATTTACCACATATACGTAGACATTACATGAAACGATACATTACTTTTACTATATAATATTTTATATATAACTTACTTGAAAGTTCTGAAAAAGTCTTAGAATTTTGGCAGTAAAAATGTGTATGAACCCTGTATTTAAAAACAATAAAAACCTCAGGTGACCAAACTTTTATGCCAATTTGCTGTCTAAAACCGATGTCAGCTGAGATCTAATGCCTACGTCATCTGGCGTTGATATTTGGTTGAAAAAAAAATATATATATATATACACTCTGGCATGGATCAATCTGGCAGTGTGTGTTTGTATGTATGAGTGTGTGGGATCATGAGCGCCGCTGATAACGCCTTCATTCTACCTGCATGATCTCCGTTTTCTGGCGTTGTGTCGTAATTATTGCTGTGTGATATTGAAGAAAATCAAGATATCCAATAGCATCATTATTAATAATACCATATATTGCATAGGTGACACGGTGGCTCAGTGGTGAGCACTGTCTTCTCACAGCAAGAAGGTCGCTGGTTCGAGTCCCGGCAGGGTCAGTTGTAATTTCTGTCATTTTATTTTGCATGTTCTCCCCGTGCTGGCGTGGGTTTCCTCCGGGTGCTCCGGTTTCCCCCACAGTCCAAAACTATAGGGGAATTGATAAACTAAATTGGCTGTAGTGTATGAGTGTGTGTGTGTGAATGAGTGTGTATGGGTGTTTCCCAGTACTGTATTGCAGCTGGAAGGGCATCCACTGTTTAAAACATGCTGGAATAGTTGGCGGTTCATTCGACTGTGGTGACCCCTGATATATAAAGGGATTTAGCCGAATGGAAAATGAATGAATGAATGAATATATTGCATGGGTTTATTTTTGGGAATAGCCACACTGCAGAAAATGCTTGTCTTTAAGATCTAATGTCTACGTCATCTGGCGTTGATATTTGGTTGGTTTTAGGCTGTGGCTAAAATCCAGCATCATTTTTACATCATGATATGACATCCACACAACATCAAAGTCTAACATCAGTAGACGCTTATATTTGTTTGGTGGTATGTTGTGTAATTACCTAACTAAAACCTAACATCACTTTAATGTCATAATGTGATGTCCATACAATGTCAAAGTCTAACATCATTAGTCGTTGGTCTTTGGTTGATTTCATGTTGTGTCGTAAACTAACTAAAATTCATCTTGACGTTGAAGTCTGAGCTCAAACTGATGTTGGGTTCTGACATCAACCTGATTTTCATATACAACCAAAATTCAAAGTTGGTCTGACGTTGTAGTCCGATGTCAATTTTACGCCTGTGTGATGTCCGGCGCCTGCTGGGTTCTGCTTACTCCATTGTCAGATTATTTTGCTTGTGTTAAGGAAAAACCCTCTTCATTTTGACTCATTATTTCTATGTCTAAAAAATGCTGCTTCGTTTATTTTTTTTTAGATATTTGGACTAGAAACGAGCCGAAAACCCCTTGCACACAGTGATAGCGGTAAATATCCGGAAAACTACCAGAACGACTTTACTGTTCAATTCAAAGACATGCTGTTCACACAGGCACGGACGTTCCAGAATTTTCCGGAAAGGACCATTCACACATCCATTCCAAAATACCGGAAAATTCTGACGTCATTAGCCAAAACGGAGCTCTAAACGGCCACACTTGTATTAAACATGAAGGGGGGCCTTCCTTTGCTTGATGGTTTCACTTTTATTTAACACTTTAGCGTTCATGAAGCTGCTTTTGTCCCAAAGATGGACCAAATATGATATTAAATATCAAATATTTATATACCATTATTTGTGTGTGTGTGTGTGTGTTATGATGTAATGCGACAGTTTCTGCACAGTGTTTATTACAGCTCTGAAGTTGCGGTTTTGATTTTGATATGTTGTCATGTGTGTGTGTGTATGTATGTGTTTTTGTGTGTGTGTGTGTGTGTGTGTGTGTGTGTGGGTGTGTGTGTGTGTGTGTGTGTGTGTGTATTATGATGTACAGTAATGCGACACAATCTCTGCACAGTGTTTATTACAGCTCTGAAGTTGTAGGTTTAATTTTGCGGTGTGTGTGTGTGTGTGTGAGTGCGTGTGCGTGTGTATTAAGATGTAATGACACAATCTCTGCACAGTGTTTATTGCAGCTCTGAATTTGTAGGTTTAATTTTGTGGTGTGGGTGTGTGTGTGTGTGTGTGTGTGTGTGTGTGTGTGTGTGTGTGTGTGTGTGTGTGCGTGTGCGTGTGCGTGTGTATTAAGATGTAATGACACAATCTCTGCACAGTGTTTATTACAGCTCTGAAGTTGTAGGTTTAATTTTGTGGTGTGGGTGTGTGTGTGTGTGTGTGTGTGTGTGTGTGTGTGTGTGTGTGTGTGTGTGCGTGTGCGTGTGTATTAAGATGTAATGACACAATCTCTGCACAGTGTTTATTACAGCTCTGAAGTTGTAGGTTTAATTTTGTGGTGTGTGTGTGTGTGTGTGTGTGTGTGTGTGTGTGTGTGTGTGTGTGTGTGTGTGTGTGTGTGTGTGTGTGTCTGTTATGATGAAATGCAACACAATCTCTGCACGGTGTTTTTGCAGTTCTAAAGTTGTAGGTTGGATTTTGCGATGTTGTTGTGTGTGTGTGTGTGTGTGTGTGTGCAGCAGCTGTCTGATGTTCATGTACTGAAACGCGTCCTGACGATCGCATGTCGCTTTTTTGATGAACTGTTTCAGGAGGTTAAGCACGTTTTTATTCTGTCTTTTTGTCTGTTTTCAGTCTCCCCCTAAAAAAAAAAAAAAAAAACACTCTGGCATGGATCAATCTGGCGGTGTGTTTGTGTGTGTGAGTGTGTGTGTGTGGGATCATGAGCGCCGCTGATAACGCCTTCATTCTACCTGCATGATCTCCGTTTTCCGGCTTTGAGTCGTAATTATTGCTGTGTGATATTGAAGAAAATCAAGATATGCAATAGCATCATTAATAATAATACCATATATTGCATGGGTAACACGGTGGCTCAGTGGTGAGCACTGTCTTCTCACAGCAAGAAGGTCGCTGGTTCGAGTCCCGGCTGGGTCAGTTGGTGTTTCTGTGTGGAGTTTGCATGTTCTCCCCGTGTTGGCGTGGGTTTCCTCCGGGTGCTCCGGTTTCCCCCACAGTCCAAAACTATAGGGGAATTGATGAACTAAATTGGCTGTAGTGTATGAGTGTGTGTGTGTGAATGAGTGTGTATGGGTGTTTCCCAGTACAGGTTTGCAGCTGGAAGGGCATCCACTGTTTAAAACATGCTGGAATTGTTGGCGGTTCATTCGACTGTGGTGACCCCTGATATATAAAGGGACTAAGCCAAAGGAAAATGAATGAATGAATGAATGAATGAATATATTGCATAGGTTTATTTTTGGGAATAGCCACACTGCAGAAAATGCTTGTCTTACTTAAAGTGTTTGTCTTGTTTCTAGTCCACATATCTACAAATACTTGGATCAAGAAGCATTTTCCAAGCAAGCAAAAATTATTGTGTTGTTTTCAGAAATAATGAGTCAAAATGAGGTGAGTTTTTCCTTAAATGAAGCCAAATAATCTGCCAATGGGGCAAGCAGAATTAAATCTCATCTCAAAATTAAAAACAAGATTATTTTAAGGAAAAGCTCACTGAATTTTGGCATATTATTTCTTTAAACAAGAAAATATTTTTTGCTTGTACAGAAAATGCTTTTTTTTTTTTTTTAAAGAATTTATTTGCTATTTGAACTAGAAACGTGACAAAAATAGAGGCATTTTTTGCAGTGCAAAAATAAATTGTTTATTGAATCAAAATGATACATGCTTATTTTATGCCAAGGGCGGCACGGTGGCTGAGTGGTCAGCACTGTGGCCTTACATTAAAAAGGTCGCTGGTTCGAGTCCCGGCTGGGTCAGTTGTCATTTCTGTGTGGAGTTTGCATGTTCTCCCCGTGTTGGTGTGGGTTTCCTCTGGGTGCTCCGGTTTCCCCCACAGTCCAAACACATGCGCTATAGGGGAATTGATGAACTAAATTGGCCGTAGTGTATGAGTGTGTGTGTGTGTGTTTGTGTGTGTGAATGAGTGTGTATGGGTGTTTCCCAGTACTGGATTGCAGCTGAAAGGGCATCCGCTGTGTAAAACATATGCTGGAATAGTTGGTGATTCATTCCACCCCTGATGAATAAGGGACTAAGCCGAAAGAAAATTAATGAATTAATTAATTTTGTGCCAAAAATCATTAGGATTTTAAGTAAAGATCCTATTGCATGAAGACATTTTGTAAATCTCCTACTGTAAATATATCAAAATGTATTTTTTTTTGTACATTTCGGCACTTCACATAGACAACTTTAAAGGTCATTTTATTAATATGTGTGGTTTATTTATAAACTAATTTCGAGAGGATCACGTGCTTATGATTGAACACAGCTGGTATCACCTAACTGCACATATTGCGCCAATCAGATGAACACGGGCACACTATAAAGTACCAGAGCGCTTTGCTCCAGTCATCTTCCTCTTGAAGAATCCCCCCTTCCACCCCTACTCCTCCCCTTCTCCGATAGGGCAGCACGGTGGCCAGTGGGTAGCACTGTTGCCTCACAGCAAGAACGCCGCTGGTCCGTTCCTTCCGGGCCGGTTGGCGTTTCTGTGCGGAGTTTGCATGTCCTCCCCGTGTTCGCGTGGGTTTTCCCCGGGTTCTCCGGTTTCCTCCCACCGTTCAAAGACAGGCACCATAAAAAAATTGACTAAACAAAATAGCATCCTAAGGCAACTCCTTAGCCAGATATATACAGTAGTTCACAGCAGGGGAGTTCTCGAGACCACCTGAACTCAAACTCTCCTCTCGCCCTCCAAACGGGAGGGAGCCCCGGGCTCAAGGATATTCTGAGCTCAGGGCTCTCTCCCGGGACAGTATGCCAAACACGCTTTATTACAAATCATCAGCTAAGTGTGAACACTTGAAGTTAAATGAATGAGATGTGGACATACTGCAACACATCTAAATCAAGCCATTTTAGCATGTCAAAGTCAAACTTAAGCTGGATTTATACTTTCGCCTGGCGCCGCATCGCGCACCTCTGCTGACTGCGCGTGCACCTCGCGAAACGGACGAGGCTTTTATACTTGCCGCGTTCGCCGTTGTGATATTCTTTAAAACGACAGGGGGCGGTCAAAAGTAACTGACCGTAAAGACAGACAGATAACCAGAGAGGTAGAAAGTTTCCGGAACTACGTCATATCATTAATATCATTCACGATTTTTTAACATTATTATTATTGTTTTTATAAATTATTTGAATGATTATAAGGATCTTTATAACAATTCAAGATTTTTTTTTAATCAAATTTGATGCATCAATTGCTTTTGTTCATATCTCAGACAGTTTTACCTATTAAAGTTTATTAAAATATTAATGACAAGAGAACATGGGCTGCACTACAAATATATTCTTTATTATGGCAAGAATAAAAGCAAAAAAGAAAGCAGACTTACTAAAAAATAGATTTAGATTTTTAGATTTAGCCACTCCACAATTCACATATTAACTGTCTGGCTAGTTTCTCCTTTACTTATGCTAAAAGGGTAATAATGGTCCAACATTACTGACCATTATCACCAATAAAGCCTAGAAAAACAGGCATCAGTGTAAACCGAAAGGTTCAAATATTCATTTCCATTTTCAAAGCAATAATTTCTTAATTCATTTTAGTTTTGTAGTTATTAAATTGTTTTAAATTCAAAATTGTAACATATACATCAGTGTAAAACCTATGACTGGTGGATAAACATGTTTCTTTAATTGTGTACTGGGTCTCCACTTTGCCATGGCCTCTTTTGGCTTTAACAAACTCATCCCTCAGGTTTTTCCAAACCTTTTAACATAAACTTTCCTCCTTTCCCACTGCTGTTGCAATTTCTAGCCAAGAATTATTGTTCATCAGGTTATCTGTATGATCACGGATCATAAAGATATGAGTACAGTCGTACTGTTTCAGTCAAAATCTCTTCAAAGTGGTTCATATTCAACTCAAATCAAACGCGGCGCCGCGCGCACTGTTCGCTTGGGTCTCAAAAAATGCCGTGCGCACCGCCAGCCGAAATCATGTCGCGCGCACTCAAAGCGAACTTCCGCTAACACCGCAATGACGTCACATTCGCCGCGCGCACTCAAGCGAACTAGCGGACGCGTCGAGTATAAACCAGGCTTTATGCATATTAAATATATTTTCCCAGCAAGAAAATTGTGGCTAGTGAAAATGGCGAGTGGCTAGTAATGTTGGAAATCTACTAGCCACAGTGGCTGCTGATCAATAAAGTTAATGTCAAGCCCTGTCTCTCAGTATGAAAAGCATTTCATTTGCAGTGCACATTTGTGTTGTTTCAATAATTTCCATGTACAGTATATGCTGCACAGCCACAATGATCGCTCCTAAATGCGAATCGATGTATTTTTTTCTGCTGAATTTGTGCTGAGATGTGCACGTGTGATAGATTGAACGTAATCTTCATTTTGTCAACACAATTTATTAGCGCAATGATCTACAGACACAAAAACAAGCAAAACGACCTGTTTTTGTGCTTCTCACAGCAGAAAAAAAAAGCACATGATGTGTGTGTTTGGCTTAACATGCGACGATATGCAGCTGGTCCTGGAGAAACTCTAAGGATAATCCATAATCTGCGGTGTGCATGAGTCAGAGCGGGTTTGTCTTTGACTAGCTGATGATTATGAGCCAGTTATTATCCATAACAAAACCGCTTATTCATAGGTTTCTCTCGTGTAATGAGGGGCTGTCATGCATGTGTGTGTGTGTGCTGAAAACACCCTGTCAAAAAACACAGAGAAACTTGAGCGTGACTCAGGCGTCCTAAAGAAAACAGCGGGAGAAATCAGAAAGTCAGAGATCAGAGCAAAGCGATATTATTAGCATTAGAATATCAGGCCAGAAACACATCAGATAATGAGGGAACGCACTGCAAAACAAGCTTCATTACTTTTTGGTTCGTTTCTTGTTCGAATGTCTACAAACTCTGAAAGCAAGAAGAGATTTTTTTTAGAGAAGCCAAAAATCATGGTTTGTTTTCTGAAATGATAGCTCAAAATTAAGTATTTTTTCATAAAACATGCAAAGGGATCTGCTAGTAATGTTATTTCAAACCAAAATAAGATTATTTTACTTATCCTACACCAGGGCTATTCAATTAGTTTGTCACGGGGGCCAGTTCATGAAAAGCATCCCAAACGAAGGTCCGGAGAGACATGACTTGCAATATAAATGATGACACAACTGCATTTAAGAGCCAATATGTTGTATTTTTGCTCCTTTAGACACCCACGATGTATTTGTCTACATTAAAATGTTAATATATTGTATTTTGAAACTATATAATATCACTGCATTGTACAATAAGTTTTTTAACAAAGATTCAAATGTTGTATTTCACAGCACAACAAAATCAGTGTATTGCTGAAGTAGGCTTCCTCTACATTCAGATACGTTCATATGTTGTGTTTTGAACTGCATTACAATTATGGATGCAACAATTATAATCAGGGTTTCACAGTTATCACGTCTAATGTAAATTTAAGCTTTATATTAGCAAGATTTAGATCTGGACATCCCTAACTAATATTAAAAAACCTTTAAAAGGCATTTTCATTAGTAATAGATTTTATGCTGTAGGTTTTTCTGTGCTTATAGGGCTACACAATTATGTGTGTGTTTATAAAGAGGAAGAGAGAAAATAATAATATTATAAAAGTGGTTATGAAGATCAGCGCCAATATTTAGATTAACTGTTGTTATCATCTGCGTTCATACATACATAATCATTTTAATAATAGTTCGTCTAATATGTCTTTTGTTAACATTGCACTGAAAGCTAAGCACAACTCTCACCGCTACAGCATGAGATGTTTTCTACTGTGTGCGCCCAGACAGACGCGAGCGCGTTGCTCCGCTTGCGCCCGCATATTGCCATATATTCTTACATTAGAAATAACAAACTTGCGGGAAAGACGTGATATGGGAACGGCCCGCGGCTATAGTTATTACAGTGTGCGTGCGTATTAGCTTCGGTGGACAAGCTCGGAACTTTAAACTAGCGCACAGTTGGCAACTTGGCGTAACTTTGTTCAGCAGTTTCGTTTCGTGCGGCAGAACAGAAATGCAGAAATGCAGCTTAGAGAAGCCTTTACGATTAATTAACCGTGACGAATTAAAGCGCAGTTAATAGTGAAATCGGTTAATCATTGCATCCCTAATAACGATATCAGTGCATTATACAAAAGACCATTTCTACAAACATATTCAAATGTATTTGGCTGCTCTCGCCACTCGCTTAATGTCAGGTGACTCACGCTCTGCACAGCTAGTGCTGTATTGAACAGACGCACGTCACTTCATAACTATTGCGGCCGTTTTTTGACTATTATTTTTGATGTCTTGGTCACACTATTTGGAGGGCGGGAACAAATTGCCTAAGGGGCCGGGTTCGGCCCGCGGGCCGCCAATTGAATAGCCCTGTCCTACACTGACAAAAAATCTGGAATTTTACAGAATTTAAATTTTTAATTAAAAAAATGTGCGGCATAACGGTGGCGCAGTGGGTAGCACTGTCACCTCACAGCAAGAAGGTCGCTGGTTTGAGCCTTGGCTGGGTCAGTTGGCGTTTCTGCAACCCAGGCTCATTCTGAAAACGTAGTCCCGTGGACGTTTCTGAGACCGTGACATACGTCCCGGGAGGTACGTATTTTTGCAGTTTTTGTTTTCGCGAATCCGCGAGAGGCCGCTGTGTGTGCTTTTTTTCCTACATCAAACGTCCCTCGCGAGTGCCGTTTGCGCTGTTCTCGCGTAAACCCACCAGAGGCCGCTGTCGACCTACCGTCTGTCTGACTGAATGATTGACTGACCCACCCTCCTCCTTCCCTAAACCCAACCAATTTTACCGATTGACCCGCCCACCCACATACTTCCCTAAACCCAACCAACTGTTTACAAAAGCCGTCCAGAAAAAGGCCTCGTCTGATTTTTTTACCACGTTTTCGGATTTTACCACATTCTCACCCTGTTGTTCACTCGTTCATTTTATTTTTTTGGATTCTGTTTTTGTCTTACCTGATTTCTGGAATGGCTCTTCCCCGCACTCGAACCCGGTCGTCGTCATCGTGGTCAACTCCTCTCTGCATCTCAAGTCCGATGTACATGACAAGCTAAGGGGACAAATTGGTTGCGGCGAGAAAGGCCTCCACACGGAGGTAAGCGGTCAGCTGGTAAGCGCCAAAAGGATAGGCGTCATACCGCCCCGTATCGTTCGTTTAAAACATGAAATGCAGCCATACGTACCTCCTGCTACATATTTCGCGGTCTTCAGAAACGTCCATGGGACTACGTTTTCAGAATGAGCCTGGGTTGCGTTTCTGTGTGGAGTTTGCATGTTCTCCCCGTGTTGGCGTGGGTTTCCTCCGGGTGCTCCGGTTTCCCCCACCGTCCAAGCACATGCGCTATAGGGGAATTGAAATTGTCTGTAGTGTGTGTGTGTGTGTGAATGAGTGTGTATGGGTGTTTCTCAGTACTGGTTTGCGGTTGGAAGGTCATCCGCTACGTAAAACATATGCTGGATAAATTGGCGGTTCATTCCGCTGTGGCAACCCCTGATGAATAAAGGGACTAAGTCGAAAAAGAAATAAATGAATGAATGATTAAAAAAAAGTTCATGAAGTATGGTGAAAGTGTGTAAATTTACAACAATATATATTAGTGGTGGGCCGTTATCGGCGTTAACGTAAGACTCTTATCAGGCGATTAAAAAAATAATAATAATAAAATCGCCATTAATCTATTCTCAAAGTTGGGTTGGGAGCTGGGTCTATTCTACACCAGCTATGATGACTTTCACCTTGATATTTTAGCGCGGATGTATACCTGGCCGAATTGCACTGTAGGTTGCGAGAACGAGTCTTCAAACTAGAGGTCTGCATTCCCGCGGGACCCGACCAGATTTCTTGCGGCGCGGGAATACATTTCCGAATTAAGCGCGGGAGCGGTCTGTAACTCTGGTGTAATTTGAACGGGAGTGGGCGGTCTAACAATATCACTCCTGAGCGAGCCAGCGAGCATGTGCGCATCTGCCTGGGTGCTGTGTATGTGTGTGAATAAGAGGAAGCGTGATGCTGTGTGTCGCTTGTTATAGGCTCCCTGGGCTCTGTATCATCCTGCTGGGTGGTTTTTGGTTTTGCTCTTTTGTTCGCGAACACATCATCTCCACCATCACCTTTTTATGCCGAAAAGTCCTACAAAAAGGTAATAGTTTGATCTTGGTGTTTACTTCAATAATGCCACTAATATCTGCATACTCCACGTCTTAATTCCATTTCTGTTTAGTTCAGTTCTGACTTTAGTGGGATTAAGGTCATCAAAAATCGCTGTTTGGAGCTTATGTAGGCCTACAGTTCAATTTTAACTGAATAAACAGTGAGTAAACACAAGTACGTCTTATTGAACATCATTTATTTTCATCACCAATTATCATAGTAGAACAGTTTCTCAAGCAGTTTGTGATGCATTTTGGAAACAGGAGATGAGCCCCTGGTCTAATGCACCACCTGGCTTGAGAAACCCGTTCTCAAAGACTTACTTTTAGTCATTATTTGGGTAGCACACATATTCTGAATGCCTTCAGCAGAATTCAAATGAGCCATTTTAATCTAGATTAATTCCAAGATTACAGTGAGATTAATCTAGATTAAAAAAGTAATATATATGTATATATACAGTATATATACAGTTGAAGTCAGAATTATTATTCCCCCTGAATTATTAGCCCCCCTGTTAATTTTTTTCCCCAATTTCTGTTTAGCGGAGAGAAGATTTTTTTCAGCACATTTCTAATCATAATAGTTTTAATACTCAATTTCTAATAACTGATTTATTTTATCTTCGATGACAGTAAATAATATTTGACTAGATATTTTTCAAGACACTTCTATACAGCTTAAAGTGACATTTAAAGGCTTGGTCACACTTTATTTTGATGGTCCGTTAGTTGAATTTAAGATACATTGCAACTAATTCTCAGTAGATTATAAGTAGGTTGTTAGGTTGGGGTTAGGGTTAGTGTAAGTTGACATGTACTTGCAAAGTTTCTTATAGTCAGTTAAATGTCTGTTGAAGGATTGTTAAATGTCAGTATCAACAGATATTAAGCTGAGAGTCTACTAATACTCAAATGGACCATCAAAATAAAGTGTTACCAAAGGCTTAACTAGGTTAATTAGGGTAACTAGGCAGGTTAGGGTAATTAGGCAAGTTATTGTATAATGATGGTTTGTTCTGTAGACAGTCGAGAAAAAATATAGCTTAAAGGGGCTAATGATTTTGACCTTAAAATGGGTTTTAAATAATTAAAAACTGCTTTTATTCTAGCCGAAATAAAACAAATAAGACTTTCTCCAGAAGAAAAAATATTATCAGACATGCTGTGAAAATTTCCTTGCTCTGTTAAACATCATTTGGGAAATATTTAAA
Source organism: Danio kyathit (assembly GCA_903798195.1). Taxonomy (NCBI): domain Eukaryota; kingdom Metazoa; phylum Chordata; class Actinopteri; order Cypriniformes; family Danionidae; genus Danio; species Danio kyathit. The sequence continues at coordinate 2,623,660 of LR812539.1, forward strand.
AAAGAAAAACAAATTCAAAGGGGGGCGAATAATTCTGATTGCAACTGTATATATATATAAATAAATTACAGCTTCTCATTCAAAACATTTAGTCGTGTTTTTTTTTTATAGCGGGTTATAATCGCACCAAAGTGTATTAAAAGGTGAGTGAATTATAACAGTGACCGTAGTAGTGCTGTGCGCTATTTGTTCAACCCTTTAAGGTGACATGCTGACTGACTGACTGACAGGTGCGTGATGCGTGAGGCCAGCAAACACGGCGTAGCTTTCAGTTAAGATGAACACAGTTTCCATAAGTATACTTTATTGATAAAGGTCTATGGCTCTGCATATAATGACTTTATCTTGCTGGAGTTTATAGCCGTTTCACTTTACATCAGGACGCATTAATGTCGCAAAACGCACATAAACGCACTAAATCGCACTTCAGCAGTGTTTATTTGAGAGCGCACAAGAAGATCTGCACTTGAGCGTGTAAATTTGAGGGCGTGCAAGACGTTTTGTGCACGAACAGAGGAAATTGGCGCGCAAGCAAAGAGATTCACATGCTCATATTATATGAATGCGATCTCGACTTGTAATACTGCGCTATAGGTAGTTGTCAGATCTGTGTAAAAAAGACCTGCCGCCACAGCTGGAAAAAATCCTAGAGGAAACGCTGTGTGTCTATATATATATATATCAACGCAATCTCACAGCAATTCGTAACTTTTTGATTTAGTGGCTAATTCATATGAATTCGTACGATCTAATTCATACAAATATGTACGATTTGCTCATGACCCAATGACGGTTGGGGTTAGGTGCCACGCCTCCTTTTTAAAATCGTACATTTTCGTACGACTGAACTCGTACGAATTAGCCACTAAACTGACAAAACGTAAAATACTTACGTTTCCTCGTGAGATTAGGCTGATATATATATATATACATACACACACACACACACACACACAAAAGTTTTAATTTTTTAGGTTTGTAAATTTATAGCAATAGATTTTAAATTGAAATGTCTGATGTACAATAACAGGAAAATATGTAACTGAGGATAAAAAAAAAGAAATGTCAACATGTCACCATTTTTCTCAGAAAACATATTTGTAAAGGTGCCGTTGACTTGAAATTAGCAGCTCAAAGACGCCTCTCATAGAACAAAGTCTCATGCATTGCTCGGGTGTGAGTTTCTCACAGACTTCAACAGAGAGTCAAACTCTTGATGGTACTGTGGGTCTCGTCTATCAAATCTGAGCTTTATTTTGTATTTTCTATTGGATTAGAGTCAGGTGATTGGCTGGACCATTCTACAGCTTGATTTTCTTGGACTGAAGCAGCTGATATTCATTTACACTGAGGAAGGGCAGAGGGTTGCAGAAGAAGTATTGAGATTTCAGCTGCTGTCTGGGCTTTCACTGCCGAACTACACCACCCTTTTTTCATGAGTTCAATACTGTTTCCCTGTGTCGTTTCATTTTAATACACAGAACTTCATTTGTCAACTAATTAGATTTGTTTATTTGCATATATGGATTTCTTTGGTTGTGACCAACATCTGGTGAACATTTCAGGTCAACAGCACCTTTAGTGATGTGTTTTCTGAGAAAAATTGAGATATTTTTACGTTAAATTTGACATTGTTCCGTATTTTTGAACTATGGTGAAGATCTGTCAATTTACTGCAATGGATAGCTAAAAATACATACCTCTGAAAAACCATAATCTATATTTCTAATGTATATATGAATATCATTTTTACAGTGGAGGGGTTTAAATGAGTTGTAAATCTGCGCAGATACACTGGAAGAAGCTAAAGGAAAACTAATATACAAACAGAATAGGGATTGAGCAACACATGCAGCAGCATCTGTGTTCAATGTGTTTGTGTGTGTGTGTGTGTGTTTTTTTCCGGAGTGATCTTCTGACTGTGGCATTCCTGTCCTATTCCAGCTCTCTTCCGGATATCATTCCCACTTCCAGAATCACAGCAGGATTTACAGTACAAACATGTGCGTCTGAATCCAAGAAAACACAGCACATGTCCTCGGGAACTGTTCAGTGTCCAGAACAAGGAGAAAAGATGTTTTATTTCACTGGTTTCACCCAGTTTCACTTGGTTAGCACTGTGGCCTCATAGCAAGAAGGTCGAGTCCTGGCTGGGCCAGTTGGAATTTCTGTGTGGAGTTTGCATGTTCTCCCCGTGTTGGCGTGGGTTTCCTCAGGTGCTCAGGTTTCCCCCACAATCCAAACACATGCGCTATAGGGGAATTGATGAACTAAATTGGCCGTTTTGTGTGTGTGTGTGTGTGAGTGTGTATGGGTGTTTCCCAGTGCTGGGTTGCGGCTGGATGGGCAATTACGGGCATGCATTACACCCTACAACGCATGTAAACTACCCTGATGTCAAAATGATGTCCAAAGTCAATTATTAGATGATCATCCAATCTTTTTTGATGGCAATAGGCAGTTTTGTTTTTTGACGTTAATGTTATTTACATGTCAAATTAAATTGATTTGCTCTTTTTATGTGTTTTTGACACGTTTTTTGATGTTGCTTTGACGTCAGGCTGCCTGCTGGGATGAATAAATTCAATAGAGCATGAATAATTTTGTTTGTATATACTGTATACACACAGTATATACAAACAAATATTTATGCTCCATTGAATTTATTTATTAGTGTTTTGTTTGTTTTTGTTATTTATTTATTTATTTATTTATTTTGTTTGTTTTTGTTATTTATTTATTTATTTATTTGTGTTTTGTTTGTTTTTGTTATTTATTTATTTGTGTTTGTTTTTGTTATTTATTTGATTTTTATTTGTTTGTTTGTGTTTTGTTTGTTTTTATTTATTTGTGTTTTTGTTTGTTTTTGTTTTTATTTATTTATTTGTGTTTTGTTTGTTTTTATTTATTTATTTGTGTTTTGTTGTTTTTGATTATTTATTTGTGTTTTGTTTGTTTATTTATTTGTGTTTTTGTTTGTTTTTATTTATGTATTTGTGTTGTTTGTTTTTATGTATTTGTGTTGTTTGTTTTTATTTATTTGTATTTTTGTTTGTTTTTGTTTATTTATTAGTTTTTATTTTCTTATTTGTTTGTTTGTTTGTTTGTTTGTTTGTTTGTGTTTGTCTTTTTTATTTGTTTGAGGTTTTGTTTGTTTTTGTTTATTTATTTTTTTCTTGTTTGTTTGTTTGTTTGTTTGTTTGTGTTTGTCTTTTGTATTTATTTGTGTTTTTGTTTGTTTTTGTTTATTTATTTGTGTTTTGTTTTTGTTTATTTATTTGTGTTTTGTTTTTGTTTATTTATTTGTGTTTGTGTTATTTATTTATTTGTGTTTTTGTTTGTTTTTATTTATTTATTTGTGTTGTTTGTTATGTATTTGTGTTTGTTTTTATTTATTTGTGGTTTTGTTTGTTTTTGTTTTTTTTTCTTATTTATTTGTTTGTTTGTTTGTTTGTGTTTGTCTTTTTTGTTTATTTACTTATTTGCTTATTTATTTATTTGCTTATTTTTTTGTTTATTTTGATTGTTATTTATTTACTTTTATATTTGCTCATTTAATTATTCATTTATTTGCTTGTTACTTTTTTATTTGCTTGCTTGTTATTTGTTTGTTTGTTTGTTTGTTTGTTTGTTTGTTTGTTTTATTTTAATTTTTATTACCAAATATTTCCCAAGTGCTGTTAAACTAAGAGATTTTTCAACACATTTCTAATCATAATAGTTTTAATAACTCATCTCTAATAACTGATTTATTTTATCTTTGTCATGATGACAGTAAATAATATTTGACTAGATATTCTTCAAGACACTTCTATACAGCTTAAAGTGACATTTAAAGGCTTCACTAGGGTAATTAGGGTGAAGTTAGGGTAATTAGGCAAGTTATTGTAATTCTGTAGACAATCCAAAACAAATATTGCTTAAGGGGCCTAATAATATTGACCTTAGTAGTTTTTACATAAGCTATCTTTATAGGGACGTCCCATAGCTGTAATGAATATACAGAATATACAGTCTGTACAGTAGAAACATCATTGTGTGTGTGTGTGTGTGTGTGTGTGTGTATGCGCGTGTGTGTGTGTTTATTTAACTTATGTATATTTATTTGCTTGATCAGTTGATTTTAGAGTGCAAAATATTAGTGTATCTCTGTGTCTGCCATTTTTGTCAGCGATATCAAGGGCTTCATTCCATTTGTGCAGTGAACAGCACTGTTGTCTTTATTCACTAGGCCTAAAATGACAGAGCTGGTGTGTGTGTGTGTGTGTGTGTGTGAGAACAGAAGAGCAGGAGAACATAAACAGGACTCTGTAATTGAGCTCATTTGATTTAGACTGGATGATGAGGTCACAAGACTTAACAATATTTTGTGTGTGTGTGTGTGTGTGTGTGTGTGTGTGTGTGTGTGTGTGTGTGTGTGTGTGTGTGTGTGTGTGTGTGTGTGTGTGTGTGTGTGTGTGTGTGTGTGTGCATTATTTTAGCGTGTTTTAAGGAAAAACTTACTTGATTTTGATTATTTTTTTTTTAAACCAAACAATATTTTTTTTGTTTGTCCAGAAAATGCTTTAGCTATTTATTTAAATTTTGTATTATTTATTTATTTACTTTATTAATTTATTTATTAATGTGTTTTTTTATTTATTTGCTTGTTTGCTTGTTATTTAATTATTTATTTGTGATTTTGTTTGTTTTTGTTATTCATTTGTTTGTTTGTGTGTTTTTGTCTTTATTTATTTATTTATTTATTTATTTGCTTGCTTGCTTATTTATCGAATGTTTCCCAAGTGCTGTTAAACACAGAGCTGTTTCGACACATTTCTAATCATAATAGTTTTAATAACTCATTTCTAATAACTGATTTCAGAATTTTTAGAAATTTGGACTAGAAACAAAGACAAAAACTCTATGCATTTTGTGTAAATTTTCAATATATGAAGTAAAAAATAACAATCTGACTGTGAAATTATGCTATATGGATAAAATGTACTGGTGCAATATACTGAGTAGGCATGTTGGTTAAAAATGCAAATTCAAGCCTTCTCTGATCTCTGTTAACATTTATTTTATAGACTTTGCATGTAAAGGAAACTTATTTTATTGTAAATGGACATTATTATTGTCCACAATTTTTATAAAGATATGGAGTATTTTAAGAGAGTGTTGGGTGCAAATGTGTAAAACCGGTGCAAGTGCAGGATAAAGTGCCAGAGAAATGAAAGAGTGTGTTTTCTATAGGTGGTTTGTCAAGCCCACTCACCTGTACGAGGCACATTCAGAAATGTGCACTGTTTTTATAAAGATATGGAGTGACTTTAAGAAAGTGTCTGGTGCAATTCGATACAAGTGTAGGTTAAAGCGTTTGAGAGATGCAAGAGTGTGTTTTCTACAGGTGGTTTGTCAAACCCACTCACCTGTGTTATAGGCACACTTGAAAAATGCACAATATTTTAAGGTTTCCTAGTTTTGGGAGCTGGGATTGTGGATAATAGTTCAGAAGGTGGGGCGATAATTGGAGTTGAGGGCTCTAACCGGATTTGGATTGAGTTCAATGACCTAGTGGTTGAACTAGGTATTGCAGTCCAAATTCAAAATACTGAATTTATTATATATATATTTTTTTTTTTGCAAAACATTTGTCTTTGTGTCTTGATTTTGTTGGTTAAATCTGATGTTTTGATACTAACCTGCTGTGATGTTTGAAGGTCTTGAAAGGTGTTTGTGAGCTTCACTATAGCTGTTCACGCAAATTAAAGCAACCAGCGCACATTTTTGAACAGCGTAGGTTGTTCATTTATGTAAATTTAAAGGATGAAGAAAGTGTACTTAGGTTTGATTGGTCAATAATGAGTGGATATACTAATGATCTGTCCTTTCTCTTTTTTTACACAGGTAAATCGGAGCGAGTGTCGTATTCATACGGAAGAGACTCCAGCATTCACTGTCAGGTAAGACACTCTAAAATAAGGAATACTTGCGTTTAAAAAGCTCAGTTTTTATCTCAGATGTTGGAGAAAAGGCCTGAAGGAGTCAGAAGTCGTCCTCCAGTGAGGGTTTGACAGTTTTTATGTGATGAGAAATATTGAGTTTATTTTGAGATCTGTGACTTTGGATTGGAAAATGTGTGTTTTGGCTGATCTGAGAACGGTTTTTAGAAATTTGGACTAGAAACAAAACAAAAAAGCTTAGTAAGAAATGCATTTTTGCAGTGCACTTGTTTAAAATGAGCTGAAACAATACAATTATTGAGGTTTTTTATTTGCACAACTTAATTATATGATGTTCAATCTACTTAAATTTGTAAAGTAATCTAATTTTCTCAATATTTTATTGGAGAAGATCTGGAAATGTCATTTTTTTGGGATTGTTTTGCTGATTCCTGTAGGACACAACTTATTATTAAACGGCACCTATGATGAAAATCATCTTTTGTAAGCTGTTTGGACAGAACTGTGTGTAGTATAGTGTGTCCACTGTCATACTGGAGTGATATAAACACAATAAGTCTCTTTTTGAAAATTTCCTGATGTTAAAATCCCTCCCGTTTTGAGGCCCACCGCAACTTGATGTAGGAGTGCTGTTTCCCAACCCACCGAATTGATTGACAGACTCATATTAACGTGTCTTCATAGTAATGCGTATAATCATATCAACAAGACAGGATGTGCGCAAAGCAACTAGGATTAAAAGATCTGTTCAGCTCTCTGCGATCATCTGCACCTCAAGAATGAGCTTTACAAGTTTAAAACGCTTTTAAAACAGTGCAAGTTTGAAATAAATACAGTAAAATCGCTGTAATTCATCACCACAGCCGCATAGTGTCAGTACAATTATAAAAGAAGATGCTTCAATCCCGGTTTGTGGATAAGTCAGGTTTATGTTGTACACTAACATAACGGATATCCATACAGCAGTGGAGATTCACCTGTATCCTGTCACATTTGTCGTGCAAAAACAGTGCAAAGATAAATGTGTGTGTGTGCATGCGTGCAAACTTTATAATAACATTGTGTGTGACTCATCGTTGCAGAAAGTCTTGAAATAACTCCACAACAAATACATCAAATAGCAGTTGGGAAAGTTCTTACTGTAGTAAGGGAGATCTGCTTCATTCTTGTCTGTCACTGTGCTGTTTATCTATGTGAAGGCTACACACATCACAGCAATAGCAATAGCAATAGCAAGAGATCTGAATGGCTCTGACAGGCACGTGGGAACCAGCTCATTTGCATTAAAGGCACAGGCAACACAAACAGCTACAGTGTCCTAACAGCTCAAATTTCCCCGATTTAGACAGGTCTAATAAATAATAAAAAAGTGTTTTGAGCTGAAACTTTACAGACACGTTCTGGAGACATAAAAGACTTCAAATCTTGAAAAAGGGGTAAAATAGGGGCCCTTTAAAGAGCCCCTATTATACATTAAATAGGGTCATATTTTGGTTGTAAGGGTCTCCAACAACAGTCTAATAAGCATGCAAGGTCTTATAATATTATTTTTACCTAATTTTCCCAGCGACTCCCATATGAATCGTTCAGCGATTCATTTGTTTCCAAACCCCTCCTTAGCGCAAAGCTAATCTGCGCTGATTGGACCGATGACAGCCTGTTGCGATTGGTTGACACTGACAGCCTTCAGCGCGAGACAGAGTGAAATGGCACAGCTTATCAACAATAAAGAAGTAGTCAGAGTGCGTACACGCTTCATCTTAGTGTAAGGCGTGGATTTCGGCAGTGGGTGAATGTAAATACAGACGATGGACTTGAAAATACTGACGACTAACTATTTTATTGAGCAAAAACTCCAAGAACTGGGGAGGAGATCGACACGAGTCTCCTAGCCCGTCACACTCTACCTCAGTGTTGCCAGATGTAGCTGACTGATTCAAGCCCAAAAACTATCCAAAACCCGCCAAAATGCAAAAAACCCGCCCACTCATCTGGAAAACACGGTTGTGACAGTCGGGAAAAACACGATAAGTGTTTATACCCGCACAATCGAGTTACAAACAGTCCAATTGAGCGGGAAACCGCCCAATCTGGCAACACTGCTCTACCTGCTCTTTTTTCACACACACACACGCACACACACATTACCCTCCTCCTCAGAGGACGCAACACAAAAATAAAAGTCCTTAACAGAAACATTCAAAAACAGAATACAAAGAATGTATGTTAAAGAAACAACTTCACATTAGTTACTGACACCATAGAATACAGTACCCGGTTCTCGTCAGTGTTATCAGGGCCAGCGCGTACATAGAATAGTGAGGGTGGCGTCCGTGAACTCCCCCGGTTCTCACTTTCATCCGCGACACCCACCCCCTCCCTCCCGGTCCTCACTTTCCCCCAGTCTCCTGGATTGTTTGTGTGTGCAAGAGTGCATTAAAGCAGTGCAGTTAAACACCAGCATATTGCTCTGTTATTAACAATAACACACATTCAGTATTAATCCACACAGCGGCAAAAGCTGAACTATTCTGAACCCTGACCGCCGCACGTGTGTAAGAACAGCTGACGGTAGCCATAGCAATGACAAACATCAGGATTGCAAGCCCACAAACACGTTTAAATCCGCAAAGAAAGCGGCACGCGTCGCGTTTTTAGGGTGGTTTATATGTATAAGTGTTATATGTTCTCAGGGCTTAACTGCACTCTGCTTTACCCAACGATCACCAACCCTCATTACAAAATGGAGGAAGAAACTAATCCCTGAGCTGTGTATTGATAGTTCCTGTGGAGCTCTGTCAAAGTCTCATACATCAGTAGTCTTTTCTGATCCTTCCTATTTTGCAAAAATAAACCTCAACCACTGACTCTTCACAGCTTCATCTTTGGGTAGAGAATATAACACGAACTTTCCCTCAAACTTCCAATAATATCCAGCTGAGCACAGCGTCTTCATGACTCATGACTTCAGGATCTGTTTATCTTCCTCTTTAATTTGCTGCTGTGTTAGTGGGTGGGACCGCGGGTTTAAATTTTGTGGGTCTGCGGGCGCAACCATTATGTTTTGTATCCACGTCACGCCGAAACAGCTAAAGACTCGTTATCAAGACGATTCATTCGAGCCACTGTGAGTCGACTCTTTTATAGATGAATTAATAGTTTTAAACACTGTCCACTTTCAGATTTAAGCTTTAGCTGGATATTTCACTTCACTTAGAGCTGTGTTACACACTACATAGAAGGTAATTTTCAAAAACCCATAATAGGGGCTCTTTAAGTAACAATTCACACCATTTACTACTCACTTATTACCTGCCTATTATTAAGATATGAACAGTTTATCAGCACTTGATCTTACCAGCCTGATCTCACGAGGAAACATAAGTATTTTACGCTTTGTCAGTTTAGTGGCTAATTCGTACAAATTGAGTCGTTACGAAAATGTACGATTTTCAAAAGGAGGCGTGGCACATAACCCCACCCCTAACCCCAACCGTCATTGGGTGATGAGCAAATCGTACTAATTTGTAGGAATTAGATCGTACAAATTAATACGAATTAGCCACTAAATCAAAGTTACGAATTGCTGTGAGATCGCGTTGGATCTTACTCTACATCTCCAGTCTCAATACCTAAAATTTAATAACTACTTTTAGTAATTATTAAGCAAATAATTAGTACTTTATTGTGCTCAAAGTCTTAGATAATGGTTTTGTTAATAGCGTGAATTGTACATTAAAATAAACTGAGCATATTCAGGAACTCCAGAAGTCATTATTGGTTCCTCAGTGTGCGTGTGTGTGTGTGTGTGTGTGTTTTTTGTGAAATAGGATTTGTGTGTGATTTCTGAAGTGAATGGCAGCTGTAGTGGAATAAATAAATAAATGCACATGCAGTTTATTTTTGGTGCAGCCAGTGTTGTCAGCAGATGGCCTTCTGTTAAAGCACATATATGATGAATTCTGTGCTTGATGTTGTGTGTGCATGTGTGTGTGTGTGTGGCATCTATCACCAGCACATCGTGTTTATATTAGCAGACATATGGATGTTCAAACACACACAACATCAAAAACAGACCTGCTTCAGTGGGAACGCTTCACACTGCTGGAGCTTCTGCTTTGCTTATGACTCTTTCGTGTGGTTTAATCTTCATGTTACAGTTATATGTGTGTTTATGTGACGATGATTAAATCTAAGTAATGCCCAGGCATATATGCTGTATATATACAGTTGAAGTCAGAATTATTAGCCCCCCTGTTTATTTTTTTCCCCAATTTCTGTTTAACGGAGAGCAGATTTCTTCAACACATTTATAATCATAATAGTTTTAATAACTCATCTCTAATAACTGATTTATTTTCTCTTTGTCATGATGACAGTAAATAATATTTGACTAGATATTCTTCAAGACACTTCTATACAGCTTAAAGTGATATTTAAAGGCTTAACTAGGTTAATTAGGGTAACTAGGCAGGTTAGGGTAATAGGCAAGTTATTGTATAATGATGGTTTGTTCTGTAGACTATCGAAAAAATATATAGCTTAAAGGGGCGAATAATATTGACCTTAAAATGGGTTTTAAAAAAATAAAAGCTTCTTTTATTCTAGCTGAAATAAAACAAATAAGACTTTCTCCAGAAGAAAAAATATTATCAGACATACTGTGAAAATTTCC